>CAUYPK010079307.1:0-103227 GCA_963574355.1 Loris lydekkerianus | reverse complement strand
TCCAACTTAATTATTTCCCGGCCTGTTGGGCCTGCCGACGAAGGAGCACGTAGATCTTCTCTTTAATCCAGTCTTTGTTATAAGGCTGGTATGTCTGGGTATCAGCTCGGTAAACCAGACAGCTGAGGTCTGCCAGGTCATCGATAAAATCAAACAACTGACTGATATCATATGTGATAGAGGGACTGTTGGGATTCATTCTCTTCAGATGTTCTTCATACATTTTACAAACACCTTCCATGCACTCATTCACAGATTCATAGTCAGCGTAAGTTCTGCCTTCTGGCCTCTTAGTAGGCTGTACCAGCAAAATGGTGTGAGACATGGCGCCAAACTCTCTTTGCTGCAGCTCCAACCGACACCACCGCCGCTACACCCATAGTTTTAAAAATAAGGCAGAGAAGGCTGGGTGTGGTGGCTCACACCTGTAATCCTAGCACTCTGGGAGGGTGAGGAGAGTGGATTGTTTGAGTTCATGAGTTTAAGACCATCCTGAGCAAGAGCAAGGCTCGTCACTACTAAAAATAAAAAAACTAGCCAGGGATTGTGGGGGTGCCTATAGTCCCAGCTACTTGGGAGGCTGAGACAAGAAGATTGTTTGAACCCAGGAATTTGAGGTTGCTGTGAGCTAGACTGATGCCGCAAACTCTACCCAGGTGACTGAGTGAGATTGTCTCCAAGAAAAAAAAAATGAAAGAAAGAAAAAAGTAAGGCAGAGAGCTGGCCTGGTGGCTTATCCCTATAATCTTAACACGTTGGAAGGCTGAGGTAGAAGGATCACATGAGGCCAGGAATTTAAGACCAGCCTGGGCATCATGGTGAAACCTTGCCTCTACAGAAAAATTTAAAAATTAGCTGGGAGTGGTGGTGCGCACCTGTAGTCCTAGCCACTTGGGAAGCTGAGGCAAGAAGATCACTTGAAACCCAGAGTTTGAGGTTGCAATGAGCTATGATTATGCCACTGCGTTCCAGCCCAGACACCAGAGTGAGATCTTATTTCAAAAAGAGAACAAAATTAGGGAAAAAGAAAATGACACACCATTTTTCATATGATATAAAAGTTGACTGTGCTTGATGCAGTGATACCTTGGGTCCTGGTACCAGACGACTTATGAAACAGATGGGTTTGCCCTGTGAGCTAGCACTTTAAAGCACAGGTGTATTGAGGACCTACTCTGTGCTAGAATGTTCAGAATGAGTTTATTGCACTAGACATGTGGTAGAAGATTAGCTATAGATACACCTATTGTGTTAATAGCTCAGTTTTTCTTAAGTTTTGTATTTGTTTGCTATTTGAAATATGATTTGGAGTAAGTTTCTCAGTCCTTAGCACTTTAATTTTATTATATTTTCCAAATAATTTAATAATCACATATAATAATGGATGAATACACAGCAGTGCTTAAGTTTAAAAGTAAGGAGACCAAGGTGCATGAAATACCGTATCTTACAGAACTGTGTTTTGTTTTGTTTTTTGCTTATCTCCTTTTTTAACATGTTTTCTAGGCTTTTGACTCAGAATTTAGGAAAAGATCATTCCATCTGTACTTTTACCCCTTGGAGAAGAAACTGATTTCCTCAGATTTTAATGAAATATTTCTATACATATGTCTATTTGCATAGTTGAGTTGCCACAAGGTCTGGCAGTTGTAACTTTCAAATCCTAAGGCTAGGTTCATTTTGAAATTGACACCCAGACAGCTTGGTTTTCACAGAACTGGTGTGGTGTAAGATATTTGAGGCCTGACTCATGTGATTCAGTCCTCCTCCTTGCAATGTTAATACTACTTGATTGCTTTTCAGGTGGATCTTAAATCTCCTCTCTGGACAACTTCTAGGCATTAATTTGGCTGATGGGAATTTTATTGTGCGGTAGCAGTAACGGCAGACAGGAAGGATACGAACTCCTCAGTCAACTAATTCCCTTTATAGTCTTTCCTTATTTAAAATCACCCATCCAACCAACCAACCAAAACAAAAAAGAAGATGAACTCATATGGGCGTGGAAGATACACAACATATTTTGTTGGCTGGGTGTGGTGGCTCATGCCTGTAATCCTAGCACTCTCGGAGGCCGAGGCAGGAGGATTGCTTGAGCTCAGCCTGAGCAAGAGGGAGACCCATCTCTTCTAAAAATAGAAAAAATTTTCCAGGTATCGTGGCAGTTGCCTGTAGTCCCAGCTACTCAGGGAGGCTGAGGCAGGAAGATTGCTGCTAGCCTGAGCAACAGAGTGAGACTCTGTCTCAAAAAAAAAACAAAAAAAACAAACAAAAAACCCAAAATATTTTGTGGTGAGGAACTAAGTTGCCATATAAATTCAAAAAGCGAGTATGGGCCATGTCTAGGGCTGGGCTTCATGGAGGCAGGAGGGAAATGTTCTGTGTAGTGGGCACAGCATTAATAGGGCATAGGGCGTGGCTGTAGGAAAGCACAGTAAACAACATGCTAGGTGAACACTTGGCCCTGGAACCTATAAATGGACTGAATTTGAAGGCAGTGGGTGATGTTTGGAAGTTCTAAGTGTGATGAATTCATGATCGGAAGAAGGCTGATCTGTCAGAGGTGTTTAGGATGCAGATGGGGGGTGGTGAATAGATGAGGGGTTATTGTAGGACACTGAGGGCAAGGTATGGAGGAGCTAGATGTTGCGGCTAGGAGCTTGAGAATGTTTAGGGCCTGTAGATTAAATTGAGTTATGGCAAAGCTCACATCATGGATTTTAATACTTAAAATTCTGTTGCCAAAAGCTGATCTCACTCTATTTTCAGTGCAACTGTGACAGAAAGAGCTTGTGTGTGATTCTTATTTCTTGTTGGAGTGACCCTATCAGTTTCTACTGATAGGGCGCTCAGCTGACACCTGTGGAAATCACTTCTGACTGTGACCTGTTTCTCTCCACTCGCTCTCTTATGCTTTCCCCAGGAAAGGCACAAAGAGTGTTTTGGGTCACACGTCCTTCCTTTCAGGTCAGTTTGTGTGGGATTACCCTGCATGGAGATTTTGTGTGCAGTGCGATCTGCACGTTTAACTCACCTGAGGCTGGAAGCTCAGACACTTGCAGCTTAGCTCTGTCTGCTTTGTGCTTTTACTTCTTTTCTTTTCTTTTTCTTTTTTTTTTTTTTGGTTGCAGTTTTTGGCCGGGGCCGGGTTTGAACCCACCACCTCCGGTATATGGAGCTGGCACCCTACTCCTTGAGCCACAGGCACCACCCTGTGTTTTACTTCTGATATTGTGTTTCCTGGTTTGTGGTCCACAGCAGGGATGGGTGATGGAGAAGTATTGCAGATAAGTGGGTATATTAGTTTCCTCTTGCTGCTGTATTGAATCAGCACCAATTTGGTGGGTTAAAACAATATATATTTATATTATTTTACAGTTCTGAAGCCAGGTCAGAAGTCTGACACGGACCTTGCTGAGCTAAAATCAACCAGGGCCACGTTCCTTTTGGAAGCACTCAGGGAGAATCCATTTCCTTGACTTTTCCAGCTTCAACAGGCTCTCCTGCTGCCTTCTTTCATTTAGAAGGGTCCTTGTGGTTCCATTGGGGGTACCAGGATAATCCAAGATATATCTCTACCATAAAGTACTTCCATCTGTACTTCCACCTGCAACTTCAGTTACCTAATACACTCTTAGGTTCACGACAGTAGGACATGAACATCTTTGGCAGGGAGAAGAGAGGAGAGGGTGCATTATTCTGCCTACCACAGATAAAAGAATGGATAAAAGAATGTCCGCAGAAAGGGTTCAGAATGGTGGATAATAATCTAGTCATTCCTCCTTGTCCAAAATGAATTTCATCACTTTCTTTTGGTAGCTGAGTTAATAATTGTTCCCCGGCCCCTCCCGAGACAGAGCAGTGGCCCTGGAGAGAGTGCGGTGCATCACCATAGCTCACTGCAATCTCAAACTCCTTATGCTCAAGTAATCTTTCTTTCTCAGCTTCCCAAGTAGCTCAGATTACAGGCATGTGCCACCAGTCTTGGCTAATTTTTCTATTTTTAGTAGAGCCAAGGTCTCGCTTCTGCTCAGGCTGGGCTTGAAATCCTGAGCTCAAGCAATCTGCCCACTGCTGCCCCCAGAATGTGGGGATTACAGGGGTGAGCCACTGCACCCAGCCATCATAAGCTTTTTAAAAAAAATAGGGTGAGTTTAGTGCCAACCTCAGAATTAGAGTTAATGAGTATCTTTTTGTGATTTAGAAGGTGTCTTTTTATTGTGTTTGGCTTAAGGGATTTTGTTTGTTTTATCCTTTAATTTCTATTTTGACCTTTTATAAAATGTGACCTTGTAGTACTCCTTAAAGACAGTGTTCTTAAAACTTTTTTTAATTCAGAGAGCTACTTAAAAAATTGATGAAAGGTATGGAATTTCTGCCTCTACTCAAATCCACATATTTAAGTACATGCATTATTTTTCTCACAACTTTAGGAAGTTTGAGAAGTCACTGAAACTTATCAAGGTATGTTCATTTTATTCATGTGTGTTCATTCATGTCCATGGTTTTAAATTTTGCAGGACCATCTGACAGAACACTATTTTTGAGTAGGGTTTTTTTTTTTTCTTTTTCAACAAAATATTACATATGTATTTAAAAAGTCAGACATTTCACCACATAAAAATTATACCCTACTCCCTAGGGCAGGGGAGAACTCTCAGCATGAGATGTTTTTATTTATTTTTTTTTGGTTTGTATGCATTTACTAGCATATTGAAATATGCATTTCTATTGCATGTTTTTAATAAATGTAAGACTGTGTTATTTATTTTGCTTGCAGATTTCTCTCTCTTTTTTTTTTTTTGCCTTAGCTAAATATATTGCATCTCTTTCCATGACAGGACTGGTAGCGCTAGCATGTTCTTTTTAAATACCCTTTTATCTTTTATTTAGCATGAACATAATTCTACAGACATACGAAAATTATTTTCAGATTAACTTATATGTTTCACATAGTTGGTAGCAAAAAAAAAAAAAAAAAAAAGCCACGAGAAGAAGGAATCAGAGTAACATCTTAGTTGCTAACACTGTCTTTGTTCTTCATCTCAGAGAGTGGTTGTATAGGGCTGGGGGAGGCATACATTATAAGAACAGGGGGTTGTTAGCTAAGAAATAGACCTCCACCTAACAAAACGCCCACTGCGACTATTTACAATGTTTGAATCTCAGCAAAAATACCACTTGTGTTCTGAATTCCTTTGTTTCAACTACATAACTCAGTAAGAAGTTTCCTACACTTGAAAAGAATAGGCACTGTTTAGAGGCCAAGTTTTGCCTTCCTTTTGAGGCTGAATGTGCTCTATTTTAAGCTATTCTTTCTTTTCAAGTTAGGAAGGGCCCTCCGGTATTTCTATGTAAAGCATCAGTAATACTACATGTTTTTAAGTTAATTATTTTTATTCCTGCTGATTTATTTAGTGCCTTTTGTGATAGCATCTAATGAGCTCTGTGTTTCTGATAGTACATTCTACCAGTGCTTGGAGGCAGATTGCCTGGGTTAAACTCTGCTCTAATTTGCTTTAGCTGTGTTTATTAACTCTGTTTCTCATCTTATTGGCTGTGTATATTAACTCTGTTTTCTCATAGTACTATATCATGGCAGTTGTAATGATTATAATAAGGTAATGAAGTGAAAAGTCAACCAAGAGAATGGGAAATAATATTTGCAAATCATGTATCTGATATGGGGCTAGTGTCCAGAATGTATAAAGAATTCTTTTTATTTCTTCTTTTTCTTCTTTTTTTTTTGAGACAGTTTCATTCAGTTGCCCTTGGTAGAGTGCTGTAGCACTGTAGCTCACAGCAAACTCAAACTCCCTGGGCCCAAGCAATCCTCTTGCCCCCATCTCCCAGGCACCTGGGGCTACAGGTGTCCACCATAATGCCCACCTAGTTTTAGAGATGGGGTCTTGCCTTTGCTCAGGCTGGTCTCTATCTCCTGAGATCAAGCAATCCACCCACCTCGGCCTTCCAGAGTGCTGGGTGTTTCTTTTTTTTGAGACAGAGTCTTACTCTGTTGCCCAGGTTAGAGTGCCATAGCCTCAGCTTAACTCACAGCAACCTCAAACTCCTAGGCTCAAGTGATCCTCCTGCCTCAGTCTCCTGAATAGCTGGGATTATAGGTGCCCACCACAATGTGTGGCCAAGTTTTTTTTTTTTTTTTTTTTCTTCTATTTTTAGTAGCGATAGGGTCTCACTCTTGTTCAGGCTGGTTAAAGAATTTTTAGAACTTACCAATCTAAAGACTAATAACCCAATTGAAAAATGGTCAAAGGGATAGACATTTCTTCAAAGCAGATAAACAAATGGCCAATAAGCCCATGAAAAGATCATTAGTTGTTAGGGAAATGCAAATCAAAAACCACAATGAGATTCCACTTTGCACCCACTAGGATGGCTATAATAAAAAATATGGAAAGGAACATGTGTTGGCAAGGATGTGGAAAAATGAGAATCTTACATTGCTGGTAGAGATATAAAATAGAGTAGCAGTTTTGGAAAACAGTTTTGCAGTTTCTCAAAAAAGTTAAGTGTGGAATTATCATAGAACTCAGCAATTTCTCTCTAAGTTATAGACCCAGGAAAATTGAAAACATATGTTCACACAAAAACTTATTCATGACTGTAACAGCAGTATTCATATAAGCAAGAAGTGGAAACAACCCAAATCCCCATGAACAGTTGAACAGATCAACAAGGTGTGGTCTCGCCACACCGTGGAGTATTACTCAGCTGTAAGGAGCAGTGCAGTACTGATCCAAGCTGTAACGTGCGTGAACCTTGAAGACATTCTCGGAGTGAAAGAAGCCTGGTACACAAAGCTTCATATCACATGCTTTGCTCCATATGCAGCGTCTGCAGTAGGAAAATTCACAGTGGCAGAAAGTAGATTATTAGGGCTTGAAGGAGTGCAGGAATAGAGGCTGACCGCTGTGGTCAGCAAGTTTGTCTTTGGGGCGATGGAAGCATCTGGAATTAGATAGCAATGATTTTTTGCACAATTTTGTGAAAATACTAAGAACCACTGAATTGTGCACTTTAAATGGATGGTCTTTATGACGTGTGAAATATATCTCCATTGGCGAAAAAGTCATGACTTAATAGAAGAGAAGGGATGCCGTATGCCTCGGCGTGGTCAGCCCTCTGCATCAGTCACTTCTGCTGCTGGCGCCATCATCATCTTCATTATTATTAAAAAAAAATAGTTTCAGGTGGCGCCTGTGGCTCAGAGGTGCAGGGTGCCGGCCCCATATGCCGGAGGTGGCAGGTTCAAATCCAGCCCTGGCCAAAAACTGCAAAAAAGAAAAAGATAGTTTCTTGTATTTGCAGTTCTTTTCTTCAACTTTTCATCCATGTCCTGGGATGAAAAGCCTTTGAATTACTGTGGGTGTACATGGTTTCCCTATTTGGCTTACATGGCATCTTCTTACTATAATATAATATAAAGTACTTCTTGGCAGGCAGGTCTTATGGCATTTATAGATTTTTTTTTTTTTTTTTTTAACCTCTCTTTCATGTGGTTTATCTTATCGGACATTCTCAACTCCAGTGATGGAGAAAAAGCAAAGAAACCAAGAATGGGATAATGCCAAGGAATTCCTCAATCTCTCTTTTTTGTTGTTGTTGTTGAATAATTTCAGTTTATTTCACTGAATAAGGCAAATATTTTACATTTGTCAAAAATTCTATTCTTTGTCCTAAGTTATTTACAAAAGTTGGCTTACAAAAATACATAAAGCAAAATAAAGGAAAAAGTGAATCAATGGAGATAAAACAAAAATAATTTGGATGTTAAAATGTAACTAAAAGTAAATACTCAAAACACAGTTGAATTCCTCAATCCTGATGCACTTTTCTTTCTGTGTTTTCTCCACGGTTAGGCAAGGAGTTTGTTCTTCTTTTGGGCAATAACTGCGTGGTATGAGACTTACCGTAGTATAATATGCTAACATAACCACACTTGGATGGTGTTTGAAAGTGTTTTATGTAAAATCCATGTCGAAAATGGGTTCCCTTCTTGAGTTGGTTATCCAGAATTAACACTTGGACTGTGCTTGCTAAATGTGTCGGCCATACCTTAAACCCTGTGAGCCTTTCAGAACTATTAACAGATGAGACTGTTGAGTCCCGGGGGCATTTCATGGTTTTAAGGATTAAAAGGTATTTATGCGAGTATCTAAATGTCTATAAATCATAATTTATTAATGTGTCAGAATATTTAATTATGGCTAGGGAAATGTACACTGGCTATCTAATATAAATCTAAAACTGAACTGGGCTGTAACTTTCGTTTCTGGATTTCCTTCCTCAGTCTGAAAGGGCATTCTCATTTCATTATTATCAATATCAAGATCGTTTCACAGTTTCCTGATCGCTGGGCGTCATGGCGACACTTTTTGCCAGGCTCTTTGTTGGGATATATGACCTTGTTTGACTTGTCTTTGATCTCTACGTATCTGTACCCCTGTTGACTTGGCCTGGCTACTGCTGCTTGTCGTTTCTCTCTGGCCATTGACAAAGCTGTGACTCCTTCTTTCTTAGTGGGAGACCTGCCTGGTTCATGGCCTTCCCTTGCCAGGTGGATGCTGGGGTCTTGCTTGCTGGTGGGAGTATATCCCTTGAAGGCCTTAAACATTGGTGTCCTTGTTCCCTGCCTTTTCCCCTTTGTCTGAGGGTGCCTCTTTGCTGTTCTGGCACAAAACGTGGCCTCTGACAATTGCCACTTTCTACATGACAACTTGATGGCCAGTAACTACCCTTTTATGCTTTATAGTAGGTTTTTGATACGAAGTATCATTCTGATTTGAACTTTTCTAGAATGATTATTATATTCTAAATGTTAGTATGATTTATTTACTTTTTATTACTTAGAACAAATAATTTTAGGTAGTGGTAATTTATGCATTAAACAGTTATGTATAAAACTGCTGTGTCTGTAGTTAAATTCTTTTATTAAGATTTCACTTCTGCTGAAAAGCTTATCAAAGTAAAAATGGTCTAGCTTTATAACTTGCTTTATAAAAACAAATAAGTCATAGTTAATATTGTTAATGCTATACTGTGAGCCACAGATTAGAAAAATATGTACTGTATTTGTCCCAATGAATGGAAGGCAAAAGCTATAGTTCTTCAAATTCTTTTGGCTGTTATATATTTTCCTGGTATTAAGTAACATTTATTTCTGTGTGCAAGAAACATTATACATGTGCTTGTATGTAGACCCAAGTTTGTCATATTCTATTACTAGGTGCTGCACATCCACTAAGTTAAAACATGTGCCACTTATTGGACTTTGGCACAACGATGAGTTTATACATCAATCTGTATGTTGTTGGAGTTTAGAGCCTTGGTCTTGGCTGACAGTGGTGTGGATCAGTGTGTGGGGAAAGACTGGATGGCTTTTATTTCTTTGCACTGGGAGCTCCATGCACTGTATCTTTTCTGGTGAGCTGCTGTGACCACTGTTGTGGGGCTGCTCCCTGTGTGTGGCTCTGTCTCACAACCCACAGGGCAGGCTCCCAAACCCCACTCCATCTCTGTTTACAAGCCATGGAGCATTTACTGGAAATGAGGGACAGGGCCCTGCTGATTAACGCTGTGTTACAGCTTGCCCTTATTAGTATTTCTTGGTTCTCCCATCAGTGAGTCTCTGATTTCTTCATCAAAAAATAATCTTGCACAGAGTCATCATCCTGTCTGCTTTTACAAAACACTGAGCTTTGGAAAAAAACACTGAGCTTATTCATCAAAACGCTAAACACCAGGATAAAATGTTCCTATTTAGATCAATCAGGGCCAATTTAGTTTTCTAATGAACTTTAGAATTGCTTTTCTGGTCCGCCTTTAGGGAATATTTTTGTACTAGCTTTTTTCTCTTTTACTGTTTCTAGAAGTCATATTTTCATCGTTGCCGATGATAAAAGGATCTTTAAACACGTGAAAAAGATAAAATGAGAAAGTAAGTGGATAATCCTGATGGGGATGGTGCAACAATTTTGCAGAAGGTTGAAAAAGCAATAGATATAACAGATAGGTCCATGTTCTTTTTATTGAAATGGACAAGACAGAGGTTTAGATTGAATACAGTTTCTTTAGACTCAGTGAATCCATTCAGCAAACTCATTTAGTAATTTGTAAAATCGACAACCTGTGTTAGGACCTTGGCATACTGTGGAGATCAAAGTAGATACTTTTTGCTTCCATGGATGGATGCCAATCAATATGTAATCAAATTGAGATAAGTGCTAGGGTGTGTGAGAAAAGAAAACAGGTTGCTTTGAGAGACTGAAGGAGTCTAGAAGTCTGCTCAGAAGAAAACATATTTTAAATTAAACCTGAGAGTCCATTTGAAGGAAGCAGATTGAGAATGAAGTGAAGATGCTGTCAGCGGACAGTGGTGTGAGTAACCGTCCTGGGGCAGGAAGGGGCTGGGTTCATCACAGGAATGCAAAGGCCAGTGTGCTGGCATGCACTCAGCAGGGACATTGTTGCAAGATAAGATTCCGCATAGGAGGGATCAGATGATTCAGTGCCTATAAAGCACGTTAATTTAGATGTTCCAAAGTCCAAAGATTTGATTAGAAAGGAACAGAATTTAGGACACAAGGTCAGATGTTCCAAAGTTCAGAGAGTTGATTAGAAAGGAACAGAATTTAGGAGACAATATCATAAGGTTACTGGCTTTAGGTTGGAGACAAGAAATGATAGTAGCTTGGATTGGGGGATGATAGTGGGGATGAGGAGCTGTGGATGGACTCAAGCTATACTTAGGAATTCGAACAATAGGAGTTGATAGAAGTCATACATGTTGGTATTAGGAGGAAGAGATGTCAAGGATTGTTTCAGGGTCCTGGTATGAACGAGTGAACGGCTGAAGATGCTGGATAGTAAGTTGGGAGAGACGGGAGCTACACTAGATTTGCGAGGATACCATCAGTTCATTTGAGGTGTATTAAGGGTGAAATGAGTCTGAGAGAGATCTCAGAGGAGATGTCAGGTTGGTGGTTAGATACTTAGCAAGTTTCTGTATCTTGCTGCATAGCAAATTATTTCAAAACTTAGAAGGAAGCAAATCTGTACTACTTCTCTGTTGCTGTGTAACAAATTGCCCAACAACAAATAATTATTACCCCATGCAGTGTGCTGGGTCAGGAATTTGAGAGTGGTGTCACTAGGCGATTCTCGCCCAGGGTCTCTCATGACGTGGCGCTCAAGCTATTGGCCGAGATTGCTGTCCTCTGGAGACTTGCCTGCAGATGATTCCAAGATGGCTTACTCATATGGCTTTTGGCATAAGGTTTCAGTCCCCTGCTGGCTATTGGTGGGAGGCCACAGTTCCTCACCATGTAACGCTCTCTGTAGGCCTGCTTGAGTGTCTTCATGACATGGAAAGTGGCTTTTCTTACAGGGAGAGATACAAGAGGTGTGAGGTGGAAGCTGTCATATCTTTTATGACATAGTCTCAGAAGTCCTCTTCATCACTTTTGCCATATTTTATTTGTTAGAAATGTGTCACCAATTCCAGCCCATGCTTGGGATAGACGGGGTTGGGGTAGGGAGTTAAGCTCCACCTCTTAAATGGACGATTACTAAATAATTTGTGATCTTTATTTCTCTCTCTCTCTTTCTTTCTTTCATTCAACGTTTCTTTTTAATGTTTTATTTTGTCGCACTGGGTAGAGTGCCATGGTATCATAGTTTACAGCATCTCAAACTGTTGGGCTCAAGCAATCCTCTTGCCTCAGTTTCCCGAGCAGCTGGGACTACAGGTGCCTACCGCAATGCCTGGCTGTTTTTGGAGATAGTTCTTGCTTTGCTCAGGCTGGTCTCAAACTCCTGAGCTCAGGCAGACTTGGCCCCTATTAATTCTCAGGAGAGATTTGGGCTAACAATACGATGTTGGGAGTTTTGCACATAGATGCTGTAGAAATGAGTAAGTGAATGGCCACTTAGTAGGAAAGAGTAAAATGAGACGATGCCTGGGCCTGATCCCGTAGGAAGTCTGACATGTAGGGGATCTGCTGTGGAAGGGTAGAGGAGAAGGAGAAAATTGAGTCTCTTTAAATGAGGGAATGAACGTGGAAATAATGAGTTGTGCATGTGCACAAAATTTTAGTTCTAAATATATTGATTATACTTCCTTATACTTTCTATTAAAAATAGGAAGCAGCATTAAGAACGTATAATGATGGTAAAGTATTTGAAGTCTAGACAATGAAATATCCAAGGAGCTTTAAGTAGGACATTATTAAGGAATATGTTCTGTAATGAAAAACATGTTTGCAATGTGTTTTAAAGGCAAGTTATAAAATATTATGTATTTTCCTTTTTGTAAAAAAAAGAAAAAAGGAGATAAAAGTGTCTAGGAATGTATACAGTGTTAACACTTGTTATCTCTGGGTGGACAGGGAATGGAGGACTTAAATTTTCTTCCTTGTGTTTGTCTAAATCTTCCTTAATAATACGAATTGCTTTCATAATAAAATGTTTTCAAATATCCCCTTCCAAAGTAAAGCAAAAATAATTAAAATAATAATGATACTTAAAACATGATTGAGGAAAATTATAGTGTAAAATTTGGCTCTGAACTGCCTGGCATTTCGTGACACCATCCTGTGACAAAGGGATAGGATGTATGGATAAAATAACACTATTTTCTAGTAGGAAGATCTCTTATTTGTCAAGACAGAGATTATTCCTGGCCCACAGAGGGAGTGGAAGAGATGCATGTTGCCCTCCTAAGCCATTTCACATGAACTATGGAAGTGTTCTTAAATCTTATCGATTTAAACGGTGAGCATATTTTTAAATGTAGGTTCTGCAGTTACGCAAGCAGAGGGTGGATTCCTATTTATGGTTTAGGTGGTAACCTTCCTCATTATTTGGTGCCACAAGGTGGTGACTTTTGTAGTATCTTGAGAATACGGTGGTTGACATTGCCTTAGACCAGAATCCCTCACATTTCTGGATGATTTGTAACCACCTGATTCCTTAAACCTGGCTGTATGTTATGACAACTCTCCAGGGGATTCTGATGTTTAACTGTAACGGGGAATTTGTGCAGTCTGTCATTCTTTTGGATGATGATGACAGTAGGTTTTATTGAGAATTAATCTCCTTGTATAAATTTGTCCAAGAGGAATTCAATGGAGTGGTTCAGAGCCCATGTTCTACCGGGTAGGGCTATTGGGATGAAATGAGATAATTTATACCAAATGATTACTCCTGTGTCTGGCACATGGAGTATTTAATACATGTCAGTTTTATTACTAGAAAACATTATTTGTGGACTGAGGCTCTGACGGCACCCTCAGTGCACGCACCTGCTCTGTTTACTGGTCCTCCAGTGTTACTTCTTGGATCAGAATGACAGGGCATGTGACCTGAGGACTATTAGATTTCTGTCTTACTAACATACCCTTTACAGAGCTACAATGTCTGACTCCATGTTGTCTCACTCTTGATCACGCTGGTCTCCAACTCCTGAACTCAAGCAGTCCCCTTGCTCAGCCTTCCAGAGTGCTGAGATTACAGGTGTGAGCCCCAGTGCCTGGCCATGCTGTTGTCTTTTAGATACTGTAAAGAACACTCCTATGAACATGTGTGTACAGATAATCTCCTTCAGACCCTGCTTTCAATTCTTTGGGGTATATTATTACTTGTGCATTTAACTCAGACCCAACTTCTCTTTGACAGGACCCAAGGTCATCGTGGATACAGATTATCCATCCAAACCTTTTTGTTTGATTCATTCTTGCTAACCTCTAGGAAAAAATCGTCACCATGAATTATATGTTGTATAGTCCATAGAATCAGGAAAGGAAGGGAGTAATTGTAGTGTTCCCAGAAGACACCAGTCATTGTATTGCCCTGGTGTAAAAGGACACTAGGTTTTATGGTGCCATTAGGAAGGAAATAAGAAAGAAAACAGAGAACATTATCCTTCCTTGCAAAGTCATGTTGACTGTGCACATGGATTACTATCTGAGATTCTGGTCTCCTACTTAAATGATTTAACAGTGCAAGGTATTTTATTGAAGGAAACCCAAGTCCCGGAGGGAATGCTTTTGTTGTTTTTGTAAAACTGACTAAAATGTTTAGTACCCTTCAGTTTAAAAGGATAAAAGTGGAAAGAAGATATAATTATCATCTATGAGCTTACTTATTTCAGGAGAGTTTATTTCATAAACTTATTCTTCTAATCTTCAACTGTTAAACTAATCTGCACTTTTTGAAATGTGAAGTATGTTTAAGGCAAATGAAAGGAAGACCTATTTTACACTGAAGATAATTAGTAACTTTCCTATACATAGTGATGGTTCAGACTGCATTTACAATTTTTTTAAACAGGCAAATAGGTGTCAGGCTGGGGTGGCTCACGACGGGAATCCTAGTGCTCTGGATGGCTGAGGCAGGAGGATGGCTTGAGCTCAGGGGTTCAAGACCAGCCTGAGCAAGATCGAGGCCATCTCTAATGAAAGTAGAGACATTTTCTGAGTGTTGTAGTGTTTGCCTTTAGTGTAAGCTGCTTGGGAAGCTGAGGCAGGAGGATTGTTTCAGCTCGGGAGTTTGAGGTTGCAGTCAGCTATGATGTTGCCACTACACTCTGGCCAGGTGACCAACGAGACTCTGTATCAAAAAAATAAAAAAAAGAAAAAGGTGAATAAACATCAGACTCACATTAGACTGTTAAATAAAGATAGTTTTAATGGCGTAGCTGATTTGTGCAGGTGACAGAGTGAGACTGTATAAAAAAAAAGAAAAAGGGGAATAAATGTCAGACTCAGACTATTAAATGAAGATAGTTTTAATGGATTGACTGGTTTGTGTAATAAAAATAAATAAATAAAGATAGTGCTGATTTGGGGAAGAACACAAATGTTTAATAGTTGTAAGAGTATAACATGATTGTCAGCACCCTCATGTTCAGGGTTGGCCTGAATATGAGGTTTCTTGCAGTTTTGTGTGTTGTAAGGAGTTTGTCTCTCCAATCCTACCGGAATAAGATTTTCACTTGAAAATGTATCAGAAGCTGATGTGAATGTTTTACAGAGTTATATAAGTTGACAACAAGAAAGTATATATTTTTCAGTATGAAACTAAGTATATATTTTACTCATTAACTTTCAACTTATACCCTTTTAAGCAAAGTATTCTATGCCTTAAAGGCTGAGTTCCTAACTGTGATGTCCATGGGAGGAAAACTCCTGAGTTTTCAAAGGGAAGTGCAGTGTTCCTTTCTGACATGGTTTTCCTGCTTTTTGTAAGTATTTATCTTGGACACAGGATGGCATTTTAGCGGACTTGCCATTTTGCAAATTTAATTATCAAAATGACTCTTCTTCCTTTTCTGTGGTCTTACATTTTGATTTTAACTTGTCATGGCTCAACAATTAAAATATTCCAGTTAGAAACCAAATAATATCAGTATAAGAGAATCTCCAAAGACCACTTCAGAAACACTCTTATTTTTCTTATTTTAAAAATTGTATTTCTAGGATCTGGCATGAAAGGACATTAGTACAGGGCAGAATATCCTCATTTTTATCCAGGTTTGTATTCTTTTTCTGAAAGTGAGTAAAATGTTAGGCCTTTGAGGAAGTCTGTGTAGGTCTATTAGTAGCATGCAGTTTGCATTAATCATCTATTTTTTCTTCCCTTCTTAATAACTCATTAGCACCCTGATCATTTGGCCCTGAAATACTTAAATTTATTACAAAAGGTGTATTTTCAATGATTCAATCCCCTCTTCCGTGTTTTTGTAGTGAGTAGACTTGGACAGGGGAAGAAAGTCACTTCTATAAACCCAGTTATTTTACGTCTGGCTAATTATCTCTTCAGCCTGGAGGTGGAAAACTCAGTTGCAAATAAAACAATTTAACCTGGTGACTTTCAGTTTTAGAAATATGTGACTCTATGCCTGGTTCAGGAGCCTGGCTTGGCTCCCTGTACGCTTCTGTCCCCTGTCGTCTGGGATTTGGGAGCTTGCGTGGTGGCATCTAAAGTTTCTCCCTCCCTCCTCACTCCTTCCTGTCTGCATGTAATTACAGACATGCAGGAGTCTCCATACTCTCACCATCGCCACCAAAGCAGACAGGGAGACAGACAGACCTTGTGTCAGTACAGTTTATTTGTTTGTTTTTTTAAGCTGCCAACTTCTCCTCCCTTCCTACTTATTCTCATTAAAGTGGAGAAAGCCACGCCTTTTATAGGATGGGTGCTTTAAAAGAAAACATTACAGAAGTACTATAAAAAATTCTAAAGTGTAGCTAACAAGAATAGAATGTAAGAATCTCTTAGAATCTTCCAGCTTAGAGATACCCTACTGATATTTTGGTGCTTGGCTTTCTAGTCATCCATGCACACAGTGTATTAATGAAACACTATAGGTATTTTTTATTTATTTATTTTTTTTGAGACAGAGTCTCACTCTGGCACTCTGACTAGAGTGCTGTAGTGTCATAGCGCACAGCAACATCAAGTTCTTGGGCTTAGGTGATCCTCTTGCCTCAGTTTCTCTATTTTTAGTAGAGACAGGGTCTCACCATGGCTCAGGTTGATCTCCAACTCCTGAGCTCAAGGAATCCACCTTCCTCGGCCTCCCAGAGTGCTAGGATTACAGGCGTGAGCCCCCATGCTTTAATGATCTGCTTTTTTACTCCTTAATGTACTGTGAAATTCCTTCCGTGTCTCTATGTATTCATTACATGTACCTTAATGTCATTTTAATGGCTCTGTTTATGCATGAAGGTATACTTTTAAATGGTTCCCCTGGACGGACATTGGGAAAACTGGCCCTTCACGGTGGTCTGAGCTCCTCGGTGGGAAGCCCCTCTCCTGCAGTTTTACTGGTTGCTTGATGTCTCCTCCCAAGCATCCTTGTCAGGCCCTAACTCATTAGGTGCAAAGAGGAGCTGCCTTCCCTGATTGATTTCTTTTCCTGTGCATTAAAAAAAGCTTGTATTTGTTAACTTTATTTTTTAATGGAGAGGCAATGCCATCCTTCAAGTTACCCCAAAGCCTGGGAATTTCTTGGGTTGCACTTTCCCCTTTACTATTATTATGATAGATAATTCAGTAGTCTCGTCCAGCATGGAGGAATAAGGGGATGGATCATATTGGTCAAAAGATGTAGTTTGACAGGAGGAATAAGTTCAAGAGATCTCTAGGTGACTGTAATTAATAGCGATGCTGTGTATACTTAAAAATTGCTAAGAGAGTAGAGTTTAAGTGTTCTCACCATGAATATGTGAGTCAAAAAATATTAAAATTTTGTTTCTTAAGAACCAAAGAATTACAGAGTCTTATTGGGAATGGAATGCGTAGCACAGAGAGATCATCACCCCCGCCTCTAAGTCCTACAACAACCTCACCTTCATGGGTCAACACCTGTCACATCTACCTCTCCCTTTCTTGTCTCATTACCTCTCTGTCCCTTCAGTCTTCCCAATGTGCAACATGGGGGATTATAATAAGCCTCACACTGGCTGCTTTCTTCCAGCCTCCCTCTCCATGAATCCATTTTTCATATTAGTTCTACTAAAGCATACTTCAGATCATGTCACACTTTTGCTCAGAAGTCAGCAGTCTGCAGAGCCTTCTCATTGGAACTCTTACTGGGGTCGTCAAAGTCCTTTGCAATCTAGATGTGTAGCCTGCTTCCAAAATTCAATGGACTTGAAGCTATAATCAAAAATGGTCAAAGAGGCCAGGCCTGGTGGCTCATGCCTGTAATCCTAGCCCTCTGGGAGGCCAAGGTGGGAGGATCCCCTGAGCTCAGGAGTTGGAGACCAGCCTGAGCAACAGTGAGACCTTGTCTCTAGAAAAATTAGCCTGTTTTCCCAGCTACTCAGGAGCTGCAGCTGTTCTCTCTTCTACAGTGGCCTTCTTAACCATTTTTTATGTGCCTTAACCAGCAATTCAAGGCCTGGCTCAAATGCTACCTATTCTTTGACTCTTTCCCTGATTCTCTTCTCACTCCCATTAGGAAGAAATATTTTCCCTATGAGTTTATGAATGCATATGTACCTGATATATTTGTTATCATTGTTTATCTGCTACTTTGGCACCTGTTTCACCTACCCTGCCCCCCACTCCACCCAGGACCATGGCTTTTCCAAAACAGCACCTGGATCACTTTCAGGACTGAATGTAGTTGATGCACAGTAAATGTTAACTGTTTCTTTGTTCAGTGTTTTTTATAAAATAGATGCACAGCTTATTTTCATTAAGTGAGTAGGAAATATAAAGCTTTAAGCAGTGACTATAACAAAGACTTGGAAATACTTCCAATTCTTAAGTCTATTTCTTGGACCAGAAGTCTTACAAAGTGACCTAAGCCAGTGGGGTCATGTGCAACTATTAATTTTTGCTTTATTTTTGATTGATAATGTTTAGCTCTAAGCGCCTAATAGTAAGGCATGAGAGGGGTCCATTGTCTCAGTATCACGATTACGAACTTCAGACCAGATTCTGCCATGAACACTGCCATTCATTGAGCAGTCGTTATCAATAAGCAGGCTCAAAAAACATTTCATACAGCCTGTTACACAGACTTGGTAAGCTGCAGCTCTGACCTTTTGAAGGACATGGGGAGTCACAGGGCTCAGTTGAAGTAAATACAGCAATGTCTAGACCGTGCAGTTGACTGCTCTGCACTTGAACTGGGCTGGTCCAGGTTGTGTTGTTGAGGTAAAATACAGACTGATTTCAAAGACTTAGTAAGAAAAAAAGACTGTAAAATATCACGATCTTTAAAAATATTTAGTAGATGTTGACTTGGTAATATTTGGGAGATATTGAGTTAAATAGCACTTACTATTAAAATTAATTTTACTCTTTTAAATGCAGCTGGTAGAAATTTTAACATTATGTATGTGTCTCGCATTATGTTTCTCTTGGATGATGCCTTCCTAGGGAGTGGGATTTAGTTACTTTTAAAATTAGCATCAGATAACTAGACTCCTCCTAGCCAATAGCTGAACACAGGGCCTATAGGGATCTAGCCTGCCAGAGTCACTACATTTTTATACTCTGATTAATCAATGGTATGGTGTGTCTAGAAAATATTTTGACCAGTTCATATTCATTGAATAACACTGCATTCACCAGTGGGAGAATGTTTGTAACATTCTAATTATGGCAAATACCAAGCCACAGTAAAAGCACATTTGGTCACATTCATTAGATTAATTAGCAACGTTTCTTCTGTTGATGACAACAAAGACAACCAATGCCCTTGTAGTGGCCCACTGTGATGTTTAGCCTTCCTGATTAATTTACAGCTGAACTTTGTCAGAGGGTTAAACTGGGTTGGGCTAGCTGAGACCTCCCCAGAGTTGTTTGTACATTGGGATCCGTGTGCCTCGCAGTGACCATGGCAAACTTTTCTGGTAGTAAGCCATCTTAGGTACCTTCTTTTCTTCTCTTCTCTTCTCTTCTCTTCTCTTCTCTTCTCTTCTCTTCTCTTCTCTTCTCTTCTCTTCTCTTCTCTTCTCTTTTCTTTTCTTTTTGTTAAATCATAGCTGTGTACATTAGTGCAATCGCCTGTACCCATTCTAAGATGCACCTTAGGTGTGGCCCCACCCATTACCCTCCCTCCACCAAAACCTCCCCCCTCCCTTCCCCTTCCTTGGCCCTTTCCTTCTTTCTTTCTTTTGTTTTTTGAGACAGAGTCTCTGTTTGTTGCCTTTTGTAGAGTACTGTGGCGTCACAGCTCACAGCAACCCCAAACTCGTGGGCTCACATGATCCTCTTGCCTCACCCTCCCAAGTAGCTGGGACTACAGGCACCTGCCACAATACCTGGCTACTTTTAGAGATGGCGTCTCGCTCTTCTTAGGCTGGTCTTGAACTCCTGAACTCAGACAATCCAGCCACCTCACCCTCTCAAAGTGCTAGGATTATAGGTGTGAGACACTGAGCCTGGCCCTTTCCTTCTCTTTCTTCCATCTTTTCTTTTATGATTCTTCTTTTCCACTGTACAAAAACAAATGCTCCTAATCTTTCACACACACCACCCTCCAATCTTACTTTAGTGCATTGCTGCAAGGTACCAAACAAGGGGACAAATTAAGAATGCAAAGCAAAGAGCTAGGTCTTAAGAATGATTGAAATGGTTAGTGGCTTATTGTATCCAGGGCCTTTTTGCCCAGATACTATTCATCTACTCATCCATCCATCCATCCATCTCTCCATTCATCTATCCATTTATCCATCCATCTCTCTGTCCGGCCGGCCATCCATCCATCCATCCATCTTAGAAAGAGAATTCTGAAATGAGATGTTTCCCTGGGGACTTGCATTCACATGGTTTTTAAATAGAACACTAAAATCAGACTACTCTTGTCAGAAAGTAAGTCTGAATTGGCTGATTAGTTTGACAGTGAGGGCTAGTTTTGCCAATTAGGTAACAGAGGAGACATTTTCTATTAATTGAATGAGCTAAATTTGCAGCTCCTTAACAATATGCTAGAAATTGCATCTTTTTATCTATTTGTGATAAGTATAAGTTGTCAACTTAAAAATGTACATGGGAGTTCTTTAGAGATTCATGAATGGCAGTCTTTGAAACCTCTGCTTTAAATTAATAATATGTATGTTTAATTTTTCTAAAGTGTATGATAAATATCATACAGGAAGTTTTAAAAAGAGAAAAAATGGTGCAAAAATCCACTCCAGGAGGGAATTGTTAGAAAGAGACAGACCCTAAGAGTGTTGGACTTGCTGCAGAGGGTGAACCAGGTAGGCCTTGTGGCCAAGAATTGCAAAATGAGGCGTAGGCCCCCGGCTGGTCTAGGGAAGGATGTTGAAAAGGAGTATTCAAGGATGCAGGATGGAGGGAAGTTTGAATGTTCAAAAAAGTGAGACTGGCAGAAGAAGGTGGTGTGTTCTGAAAATGAAGACAAAGAATGGTGGGAGAGAGACTCCAAGGATGGGGTATAGTAGAAAAGGCTTGGTAGCTCCACCATGTTCATTCTGGCCTTGAAGTTATCCAGATAATCGGCATCAATTTGAGACACTTTATTTTTGACCTATGTGTTCTTTGAGGGCATGTTGTTTGGTGCTAGCTGGGGACTCTCCTACTTGGCAGAATTCAAAGGACAGGATTCCTTATGTCAATTGTTGGGAAGCCAACTGTCATCCTTTGAGTCACTGGAATTGCTAGCTTCAGAATGTTATCGTTGGCTTTTACAGTGCTCACTCACTGATTACAGCTGCTGCTATTCTACATGCATACTTTTTATTTGAGTATGGTGATGCAGTGTCATGATGATAAAAATATACTGTATACAGGGAAGGGTTTTCCTCATCAGCTCTGTAGAAAATAATAGCATTCCTACATATGAATGCACAGAAGTATTTGGGTACTGGAAGTTTTATTCTCTTTCTCTTTGGTTATTTTTGTCCAAGTTTTTGTTTGTTTGAGAATTACTGTTTCTTGGACGTTATATTGTTTTATTGTATGGATTTTTGAGGAAAATTCCTCATAACATGGGAAAAATAATGAACTGAAATAAAGTAATTAAAATGAGAATTTTACTTCTTGGGTATTTGTGAGCATAAACATGTTTTTGCTCTATATTAACATAGAACTTGTCATGAGAAAGTCTGAAGGTCAAATCCCTAAAAATGTATTTTACATTCAAAATTTTTTCTCCATTTTGCTTGCATGAGTTTTCATACATCAAGAGTCATGAAATAGTTGTTCTTTCTTGAGATTTCTGTAGATGGTATGCAGAAAACATAATGTTTAATAAGAATAAAGTTAGGAATTGAATTTCGTTAGAATTTTTTTTTTTTTTTTTAAACAGAGTCTGACTTTCTGCCTTTGGTAGAATGCCGTGCTATTATAGCCCACAGCAACCACAAACTCTTGTGCTCAAGAGAGCCTCTTGCCTCAGTTTTTCATTTTCAGTAGAGACAGTGTCACTCTTGCTCAGGCTGGTCTGGAACTCATGAGCTCAAGCAATTCACCCACCTCAGCCTCCCAGAGTATTAGGATTACAGGTGTGAGCCACCATGCCAAGCCTTCATAGAAAATTTCTTTCATAAATTAGTTAAGTTTTTTATCAGTCAGTAAAACAGTTGTTTTCTATTGGCTTTTCATGACAATGACTGATATCATTATGACTCATTCAGCTTTTTAAAAATAACTCCTCTTTGTTCTATGACATTTCAAGTGATTTTAATAAAAATCTTCACTCCCAGGACAAAAATCTAAAGCAAAGTGTTTGTAAGCTTTACAGTTTCTACCCCCATATCGAGTTCTTGTTTGTTTGCATTTGCAACATATGTTATATGGTTGATACCTAGAATACTTAGAATTTTTCAAAATTTATTTCCAGAGGGAAGATTTCAAATAGTTCCAGATGCCTGTAAATCTTATAAACATTCTTTCAGGTTAAGTTTAGCAGCTCTGGAAAGTGCAAGCAGGAAATTATTGCCTCTTATGTATTGTTTAAAAAAACTTGAAGAGTTTTTCAAAAGAAAGAGTATTTCAAAAAGAAAATAGATATGAGGTAAATAAACTATAAAATTAGAGAGAGCGCAAGAATCAAAGGTTACATTTAATTCTGGAAATAATTCTTCTGAGGTAAACTGATAAGTTCTGCAATATTGTGCAGATTAGATGCAAAAAACTGTCTCTAAACCCCAGCTACTTCAGGGTGCATGCTGTTGAACTTGAACTAGTTGAGAAAGTCTTCAGGATATCTCTTAAGTTTAGGGGTTTTGCATTTTCAAAAGGCAGCATCATGAGTCATTAGGGAAATGAGTATCAGAACTACAGTGACATGCTACTTTAATACCTACGAGGATGACTGTACTTAAAAAAGCAAAATAACAAGTGTTAGTAAAGATTTGGAGGCATTGGAAGCTTCTTACATTATGATGGGAGTGTAAAACGATGGAGCTTCTGTGGGAAACATTTTGGGGATTCCTCAGAATGGTAGCAGTATTCTCAATTGGCAAAAAGTAGAAGGAACTCGAGTGTCCATTTTTAGATGAATGGATAAGCAAACGGTGGTGTATCTATATTTAGATAAGTGGAATATTATTCAGCTTTATCAAGGAGTGAAGTTTTGGTACATGCTGAAAAGTGGATGAACCTTGAAAACATGATGCCAAATGAAATGAACCCGACTCAAAAAAACAAATATTGTATGATTCTACTTACATGACATTTCTAAAACAGGTACATGCATAGAGACAGAAAGTAGATTAGAGTTTGTTAGGGACTGGAGTGGATGGGTAGTGGGGACTTCCTGCTTAATGGTTAATTAAGAAATGAATGGAATTTCTGTTTGGCTTGATGAAAACATTTTAGAAATAGACGGTGGTGTTGGTTCTACCACCCTGTAAATAAAATTAATGCTACTGAATTGTACACTTTAAAATGATTAAAATCACAAATTTTGTAATGTATGTTTTACCACAATAAAATAATATTCCAGAACTCATTGATTGGCAAACTTACAACAGGTGAATTTTGTGGTATGTGAATTATTACCTCTATAAAGGTGCTTAAAAAAAAAAAAAGCAATGCAGTTTTGACAGTAGGAGGAGACATGGATTTTGATTTGATGTATGGTGTTCATTGTGAGACTAGCCCCGGACCCCTCAGTTCTCTGGACGGACTGCCATCAACTGCCCACTCTGGTGTCTGATAGCAAGGTGGGCGTTTTGGGTGGGGTAGTTTGGTTCTCAGCTGGAACAAACATGTTCCTTAGATACAGAAAGTGACACAAATTATAAATACAGTTTAGGCAGGCCTGTGGATTGTTCTAGAACCCATTGGCTCCAGACTGTCATGAGATTTGGAGCAGAGTGGAAGGTTCAGGATAGCAGACCTTGTGTTTACCAGGTTTTGTTTTGTTCTTGTTTTTGAAGAATCTCGATTTTTTTATAAAAACATTTTTAAAGTATGTATTCCTAACTCTGTACTCTTCCTTTTTATGGTATAAACCATTTTCAGGATTGGAAATTCTGAAGCTGGGGTTACCTTAGCTTATTATTTTGATGTCGTTATATATTTTAGCCCTCTGTGTTTTCTTGAAGATACACAGTTGTACTCAAGATGCTCTTTGTTGTCAGGTATCGAGTCTGAGGCTGAAATAAGATGGTATTGATTAACCTTTTTCTGTCCTTCTGATCTTGGCATGAACCAGACTTCTGCTGTCTTTCAAGGTGTATTTTAAAGGCACCTTTTCTCCCTTATGCTCTCTTTAACCTCATGCTACTAGGAAGTGCGTCAGAGCTGGGCCCAGAACTCAGTTAGACCTGGTTGTGTTTGGGGCACTGTATTTACTAGTGGGGGATGCTGGGCCATTTACCGTGCTGTTTTCTCTGGTCTTCAGCCTTCTTTGAAAAATGGAGTTTTCTTTCTCCTTTTCACTCCATCCATCTCCACTTCTATTTCCCGTTTTATAGAGTGAAGCAAAAGTCTTGTTTTTAGGCTGGGTGCAGTGTTTACATGTCTCTGGTCCCAGTGCTTTGGAAGACTGAGATGGATCACTTGAGGCCAGGAGTTTGACACTAGCCTGGGAACATAGTGACCCTGTCTCTGCAAAATATTAAAAAATAATCTGAGTGTGGAGGCCTGCACCTGTCGTCTCACTTACTCAGGAGGAGGATTGCCCCTGGCCAGGTATCAGAGACTGCAGTGAGATATGATAGGCCACTGTACTTCAGCCTGGGTGACAGAGACCTTGTCTTTTTTTTAAAAAAAAAAAATGCAGTTTAAAGCTTTGATAACTTCAGTGTGTAAGTGCAGCAAACTTACAAAAATATTTGGAATGTTGATTATCTAAGTTTCTTGTATACTTAGGTAGTTTTGAGACTGAAAAGAGCATTTTTAGTTTTAGGCTTTTTTTGGGTTCTCTGAAGATGTCAGATTTTGAAAGAAACTTAGGGAGTTTAAGCACTCAGCTCGAAGGCAAGCTGTGTCACGCAGGCTCTGTTTTTTTCTTTTTCTACATATTTGTAGTATTTTACAGATTATTATATAATATTTATTATTTCCATGTGACATTTTGGTGCATATTGTTTGAATAAACGAACTGCTGTTGTTCAGACACCAACAACTTAGGTCTGAGGAAGCGAGTAGAATGGTGTGAACTCTGTCTGATAAGTAGATTTATAGTGGGGTGATTCACATACAGTACCCAGAAAAAGATGTGAGAGCATCCGAAAGATGGGACTTGCTTCCAAAATAATCTTTTTTGCTAATGTGAAATGGGCTTTTTAGGCTTTGTTAAATTTCGTGTTTGTGAAAGAGGCCTCAATAAAGTCAATCCAAGTTTTAAATCAACAAACGAGACATTTCTTTTTTGGCTTCAAGACGAGGGACTTATTTTCTGAATAGCTGCATTTTGTGGAACTCATATTAGGTTAGTGCCAGCCGATTAGACACTCTTAAATTGCTTTGAAACATTTATCAGCGGATAACGTTCTCTCCCTAAGAGCAGTGAGCTTTAGTGGTGGTATACATTTTCCCAAGATTTCTGTGCTTCTGTGGGGGGAAACAACTCCTAATTTCTCTGCCATGTTTCCAGCTGAGGGTTTAAATGGAGATTTGTTGCTAAGTTCTGCAAAAAGAATTTTTGATGTGCATTTGAACTGGTGAAGTGAAAACCTTTTCAAACTAGTTTCCTTGAAGATTTATCAAGTAGTTTTGTTGCTTTCCTTCTCTTTCCAAAGAAATAAAATTCCAGGCGAGGCCGCAGGGAAGGCCCTTGGATATGTGTGAGCATGTCAGAAGCATTTTAAGAAGAGCAAAATATTTAGAGGAAGAATTTGGAAAAGCAGCCTTGAAGGATTTAACACATTTTTCTTCTCCTAATTCAGTCTCGTGTTTGTCCCTCTAATGGAGAAAGATCATTAATGGATAAGATTTGCTAAGCCAGCAAAGGCTTTCAGAAGCCAAATGGTTTTCCCAAATCCAAATCCAAAAAAAAAAAAAAAAGTAGTTTTTTGAGTTTAAAAACCTAAAAGAATATATCAGGAAAAGGTGGATTTGTGGTGTAAATTATTTTTACTCTTTTCATGCACAAAGAATCATGTATAAATGAATTGTGTATAAATAATCATGTTATATTTAAGTTTGTTGTCTACATACCGTATATACTTGAGTGTAAGCTGAGTTTTTTTGGCACAAAATTTGTGCCGAAAAACCCAAACTTGGCACAAATTTTGTGCCAAAAAAACTCGGCTTATACTCATATATATTTTTGCTATGTAGAAATTAATAGAACTAATTGGTTTGATGGAGAGAGTTGAAATAATTTGATACTGTTGAAGTTCTGTATAAATTTGTTAGAGGGCAAAATGATGGATCAGAATAGCATGACAGATTTTTATTTGCTCTATTACCAGTCTGCTAGTCTGTTTTCACTGGTCTGATGCAGCGAGCTGGGTCAAGGTTATTCACCTTAGGTTTCCTGATGTGGAGGTCAGTTATATACCAGTAAGTGTTCCAAATGTATTGCATTTTTAATCTCATAATTGAAAGGTCACAGGGTAATTCTTGTTCTTTTATTGCATTTCTGTCTGTTAGAAAACAAGGTGTGTGTGTGTGTCTGTGTCTGAGAAAAGAGAAATGCAAACTAAAGGCTTAAAGAAATATGAATCCCATTTTCTCCCCTTTTTAACTATATTAGGAAAATGAATGCAGAAGTGTTTATAAATTTTGGAGTATTTTTTAAACACTTGGATGTTAGACAATTTTTCTTTTATAAGCAAATGCATTTTTTTTTTTTTTTTTGAGGTAGACTCTCATTCTGTTGCCCAGGCTAGAGTGCCATGGTATCAGCCTAGCTCACAGCAACCTCAAAGTCCTGGGTTCAAGTGATCTCCCTGCCCCAGTCTCCCAAGCAGCCAGAACTACAATGTGGGGCTAATTTTTTCTATTTTTAGTAGAGATGTGCATCTCCCTATTGCTCAGGCTGGTTTTGAACTTCTGAGGATTAAGGAATCCTCCTGCCTTGGCCTCCCAGAGTATAGGTGTGAGCCTCCACGCCCTGCTGTACAGGCAAATACTTTATCAATTACTTAGACTCCTATTTAGATATTGATTATACCCGAAGAATAAAGACTATTATAGAAATTTTACCTTGTTAATTTTTATAAATACTTCTACATGGGGGGAAATCCACTTTAAATTTTGATTTTATTGTACATATGATAAAATAGAAAGACCTTATTTATAATTTGATAACAGGTGCTCCTTTCTTTGTCAACTTTTTGTCAGGAGAGAAATCTACATAGCAGCAAGTATTTTAATATGTTTTCAAAATAAAGTTAAGTCCTCTGAAAAGAGCATTTATGTAAAGAAAACATGAAGTGTAATAATATTTTTCCCTTAGTTTTTTTTTTTTTTTGCCATTTTTATGGCCCCCAAATTCTTGTATGCATGTTATGAAACTAAGAGAATTTAATATTAATTTATGACCTTTCTATATTTTTTATTAATAGGATTAAAGAATAATGGATATGGAAAATTTTATAAAATAAATCCTTTTGAATCTAGTGGGACAAATAGTTGGATTTTCCAAGCTTCTCAAACACTGATATTTAGTACTTAATTCATTTTGGTGGTCTGGTGTAGCGCCCTCTGCAGGTTGAAGTGTGGTGGTGGCTTTATGTTCTGAGTATAATCCCCCTCATGGTAAAGGCTCAGACCTTCAGTTATGTAAGCAAGTGCTCTTACCTACTGAGCAAGTGCTCAATGAATGACCTATGTGTGGCATTGAGTGGCTGATCGAAAGCCTGAAATAGGAGGTCACGGCTGTCTTCATTGTCCTTTCAGGAAGGAAGGTCACCTCTAAATACCATTAACATCCAGAAGTTTCTTAGAGCAGTTTTGTTTTCTCTCCTAGCTGCTTCCTTAGTGTCTTGGAGTCATTCTCCAGTTACCTTTATGGATCTTTGGAAGTATACTCTTTTCTGAAGCTGCTGATATATTTATTCCAGGAATGACCTTTAATTACAAACTCTCCTTCCAGAATGGGGTAAGGACAAAGATACATGAACTTAGTGAAGTAGGAGGTGAACCTCCAATTATCCTGTTAGGGATTGGTGAGAAGGTGCGTGTTTATATGCACTGTGGAGAAAGCAGCCCCTCTGGGTTTGACACATGCAGGGCAGACCACATTTGAGGCTTCTTCATTATTATTCTGCTGTTATGATGTGGAGGCAGCCAGTGGGATCCGGGCAGTAACGCATACAGATGGAACCACGGCTTTCTGCACTGATCCAGATGTTCTTGGGAGGGTTAGGACTACTTACAGATTACAATGCTACTTTGTAGGCTTTAAGCCAACAAGGATTTTTTTTTTCTGGTTTTAATAGAAAATTTTGGAAAGGTTGAAAAGGGTATAATTGGAAATAAGAGAAAGGGATCAAGTGCACATTTATCTGCCTTGCCTACACTTCTACTTTAATCCTACCAACAATGATCTGAACAACAGCTCTTTGTCAACTGTTTTTCACTTACAGTCACTAATCTTTACAATTACCTCGAAAGCTAGTATTATTTATCCTCATTTTATAGGTGAGAACTTTGAGGTAGGAGACATTACATCGACTTATCCAAGGTCACACCGTAAGTGTGTTGGAGTGTGGGTTGTTTGGTTCTGAAGTTCCTTTGCTCTTTTTGTGGTGCCACAAAGCCTCATTGTATGTGACCAAATCATTCTGACCATCTTCAAGAGATTCAGGGTACTTTTGTTTCTTAGGGTCAAATTCATTTGTGGTGGCTTTGAAAAGGGCTTTGTAATCAAAACCAAAGCTGGTAATGTTTTTGAGTGCCTCTGGTTTCTCTGTCTGTAAAATCTTTGACTAGATTAGGATTGTTAAAACTGTTTATCAATCCTATTGTAGGGAAATGGGTTACAGAATTGACCCTAAATCATGTACTATTGTTCTGGAGGGTGGAGGGTCGGTATTCAAAGGAAGGAAGTTATGAATTCATTAGTTGTTTTTTTTGAACAACTTTGATTTTTATTTTGAACATGCTAACATTTTGGTCTTGCTGAAATTTTACTTAAACAAAATGCAACAGAAAATATCATGTGTGAGAGAAAGTCAGATCATGATTATATCTTATAAAGCTGGATTTAGTAGCCGACAGACTGTGTACATGAAGAACCGGGCGGACATCACGTTTTGCATTAGCTGTGCTTCATCCGGCCCCATAAACCCCATTCACAGGACGGTTTTTAAACTCCCCAGGATAGAAATAAGTTTATTTAGTGCCCTAGGAAAGGTAACAAACTCTAACACTTTCCCTCTCTCTTTTTCCCTCCCACAGATGAGCACAATGATGTGCAGAAGAAAACCTTTACCAAATGGATAAATGCTCGCTTTTCAAAGGTAACCAAGACTTTCAAAAACTTTACAACAGTTCAAATGTGATTGATGGAGTTTGGTTACAAGTGCAGCAAAATTTCCCGAGATGTGATCTAACAGCACTCTTCTGATATGTAGAGATATGGACCCTTCTTTAATTCTCTTCTAAAATATGCTTTAATGGAGATTCTAAAGCGAACACTTTATATGATGATTTTTACTTCTACCCGGCCATCTCCAGACACAGATGCCAACAGTTTTCCTGCTTTTGGTTCTGTGAATCCTGGATACAAGGACACAAATACTCTTGGGAAAATTTGTTGTTCACTTGCTTAAAAGAATGGTGATTTCATTTTGCCAGGTTAAAACCAAATTGGTATCAGTCTCTCTCTGCCCTGTCAAAACTATTGAGGGTTTTTATCCCTCTGGATGTGGCTAATAATGTTGATTCTTTTCTTGTATACTTCCTCAGTTTTTCCCCCCAAGGATCTGTTCTCAACATTTCTAACCACTTGGAACACAATTGATGCTCTGATCAATACATTTTTTTAGGGGCGGAGCAGGTGGGAGAGAGGAATTGGCAGTGCTATTTTCAAATTTGTTCTAATGTGATTATTCTTTAGTTAGTGAAGTTGAGATTTCAGCTACTAATTCTAAGAGGTAGGAGGAGAGTTCCGATTAATGGATTATAGAACTCTATTATAGCAAGATGAAAAATAAAGGTTGCTCAGAGAAGTAGTCTTATAGTCTTTTAAATAGTATGAAAACTACTTTAAGTAAGAGTTATTTTTCAGTATTTTCTATTTAAGAAAGTTGTAAGGTCAGGAAATTTAATAGTGGTACTTCTTTGAGGAAAAATGAAGACATTTTAAGGTTACTTTTGACTGCCAGCACTGTTTAAAAATGGCTCTGTGTCCCAATAGTTATAGTTGATTGATTGCAATATGTCTTAGGTTTTATAAGTTTTTGTTGAAGGATATTTAACATCAATTTTTTTTTAGATTTTCATACATTCAGAGAGGCACAAATGCAGTTTTTTACATGTCTGGGGCAGGTAGTGGGGAAGTCTGGGCTTTTGTGTAATTATCATCTAAAAAGTAAACATCATACCCTTGAAGTAATTTTTCCTTCCTTGCTCTCTTCCACCCTCCCACCCTCTTCTTTCTGGAAACCATTATGTTGAGGGATCTTTTATCTTGCTTCTGAGAATGTAAGGAATGTGAGAACTGACTTGGACTGGAAAGAGTTAAGAATACAGAGAATTCAAACATAGAAGTACTTACAGAATTGGTGATTTGATATGTAGGATTATTCCAAAGCTAACTCAGCGTCTTTTGGTAAAATTTAAATTGTTTTATTCTAGAGACACAGGTAACTGCATGTGGGTTTTAGAGTCGACTGTATTCAAAACTTTTGAATATGGCATGTGACCATATTCTGGGAAACAGAGTTTTAGTAGGTGGGAGAGGCTGGGTGTGAGCTGTTGTATTCCAGCGGTCTCATGAGTACTCAGATGGGTGAGATTATTCATCCTGGTATTTGGTGAGGATGACATGGTGGAGCAACTGAAGCAGACTTAATTTTTAGCTGCTTAATTTAGTCCTGAGGAAGCATTAGTCCTTAGAACCACTTTCAGAGATCAATTTGAAAGCATCGTGGTCTTAGCAGACCTAAGTTTAGGGAACATTTGAAATGGGTGAGTTACTTTTGTACCAATTTATGAACATGGGAGAGACATAGACAGCATAAGAGGATATGTAAGGTATGTAGAAAAATAGAGATGACAGTTGGGAAAGAATAATTGAAAATAAATTTCTCAGTATTCACGGTGGGTCATTGACATCTTTAAAAAGTCCTCAAAACAGAATCCAGTAGCACCAGACTAGTTTAGCAAATGAACTTGATATTTGAATGTGTACATCTATAATGTACATTATTTTACGGTATAAATGGGGGCTTTATATCCCATGTAAATTATTTGCGTTGGGATGCTTGTAATGCTTGCGAAAACAATAGAAAGCATTCAGTAATTTTATCATTTTTGATGAAAGTTCTACAAATTGGCAGGCACAGAAGCTAAAAGCTTGTTTTTGTTTGGAGAAAAAGTATCAAAAGTGGATTGGTCCTGAAAACTTTTCCATTCAGATGACTTCTAGTAAGAAATCAAAATCTGGAAGGAATTTATATGAGAAATTATGAGTATCTGGATATAATGAGATGGAGGACTTATGGCAGTGACTTTCAACTTCATCCAGGCTATACTTTCTTTCCCCTAGCTGTCTTAAGCCCATAAACTGGGCTGCTTCCCACTGGGCGTGGCAGAAGAAGGAGGAACCCGTTTCTAGACTGGGAGAGTTCCTTAGACTCCCAAGCTGCTTAACCCTGCCTGTGCTGGGGAAAGAATGTGTCTGTTCAGGGTGTCATTGGTGTGTGCACTTCCACGCACACATATACACAAATCATGTTGAAGGGAATGAATTTTGTTTTATTTCTTTATTTTCCATGTCCTTTGATGTATATTGTGGTATTCATCATCATTATACTTTAGAATATAAATATTCACTGGTCTCCTTACTTTCCCGGGTCCCTTTATGGAACAATAGGGCCCCTGTGCTGAGAAATTCAAACAGCCACTGATGCCATTTTTTTGCCATTTAGGAATTTGTTTAAAAATAGACATTTGCCTCAACATTTCCTTTGTGGTTCCCTCCCATCCAAAGTTTCTATCAAACACCAGGTTTAGTTAATTCCAATACCTCTATGCATTCAAAAATCATCTACTGCTCTCCGTCTTTACTGACACCACCCATTTCCAAGGCACGATTATCTGTGTTGGAAAAGATTGTGAAAGAGGTTAAAATGGGCAAAGATGAATGGATGTCTATTCTAGCGTAGTCATCTGGGTTATCTCTGCCTTTTAATATTTCTGAGGTCCTTTACTACTCTGTGGGTTGTGGATAATAGATAATAATGCAAATGAATCTTGTCCATAAAAATGCAGATTAGTTGGAATGCGATTGATTATTGCCCTTTGAATAGACCAGTTTTTGCATGTTTTGTAAATTTACTTCAGTTTTTCATCTTTTTGTATGTAAACATGTGGTTCTTCGCATTCTCCTCTGAACTTGCTATTAAATCTTGCTGGTTCCCTCGTCTTTGACATAAAGCTATTACATTTATTACATTTGTCTGAGAGTTGTGACTTTGCCGTTTTTGAAAGTTATCCTTGAACACATGGACCACTGTGATACCCGGCACCTTCTCCACCCTTCCTTCCATTTCTGGCCGTAGCTACAGCGATCTCAGTGGGTAAGCCTGGGTGTTTATTTCTCTTCCATAAACTCTTTCATTGTTGCCCATTATCCTTTCTAAGCAAAATAAATTTTTAGATTGAAACTGTATCTGTTTAAGGTGTATGGTGTGGTGTTTGGGCCTCACGGGGCATTTAAGGCCCTGTGTTGTTTCCCCCAATCGACTCGAATGTCATTTTACCACACTCTCGTTCTCGAGTTGTGCTCCAGCTGTATTTTCTGCTCCCCACCTCCCTCCACCCTGTCCCCTGGACCTTTTCTGGCCTCTGCTCTTCCTCCTGGTCTCTCCCTGGCCAGCTCCCGCTCCTGGTCATCGCCTGAGCCCAGTGTTGCTTCTTCGACATTGTGTATCCCTCAAGGATACTTTTCCTAAGCTCCCAGACAGGGTAGATTAAGCTCTTCACTCTCCCAGTGTTATCCTGTGAAGAACTTGTCATAACTGCACTTTATTTATTTCTTTGAAGACAGAGTCCCATTCTGTTGCCCTGGGTTGAGCGCCATGGCCTCATATCTCACAGCAACCTCAAGATCTTGAGCTCCAGAAATCTTGCCTCAGCCTCCCAAATAGCTGGAAGTACAGGGGCCTGCCACCACGACTGGCTAATTTTTCTATTTTTAGTAGAGATGGGGGTCTCACTCCAACTCCTGAGCTCACGCAGTCTACCTGCCTTAGCCTCCCAGGATGCTAGGTTTGCAGGAATGAGCCACCATGCTCAGCCATAAATGTACTTTTTTTTTTTTAAAGAGACAGAGTTTCACTATGTTGCCCAGTAGAGTGCTGTGGCATCACAGCTCACAGCAACCTCCAACTCTTGGGCTTAAGCAATTCTCTTGCCTCAGCCTCCCAAGTAGCTGGGACAATAGGCGCCACCACAAAGCTCAGCTATTTTTTTTGGTTGTAGTTGTCATTGTTCTTTGGCAGCCCGGGCTGGGTTTGAACCCGCTAGCTCTGGTGTATGTGGCTGCTGCCCTAGCCACTGAGCTACAGGCTCCGAACCCATAAATGTACTTTAAGTAATTGTCTCTGTCCTCTCCTGGATAGAGGTAAACTCCATGGGTGCAGGGACTGTTTATTTGTTCACTGGCACAACTTTTGGCACTTAATAGGCACCCTGAAGTGTTCATAGGCTTAATAAGTAAATGAATGACACAGACATGCAATTAAGATGCCAAGTACTATCTATGATCATAGACCTGTTGGAGAAGGTTGTGTCAAAAAGAGACTGGAGTAGAGTGTGGACCTGAATATAAAATGGATAAAGTTGTGTATTGTCATAGATATGAATACAGTGCATCAAGACTTTTGCTGCCTTTATTCATAAAACTAAGCAAACAAATCCAACTATGTAAACTTGCCCAATTTACCCGATTTCTTGGAGTTGTGCTGGAGCCATTGTTTAAATAACCACTGGGATTTAGTGCGTATTCTTCTTCCTATTTACTGCCATGTTTTTCTTCACATAGGATCTACCTTCTAAATTCCCTGTGAAGAAAAATGAGATTTAAAACTTAAAACCAGCTCAAGTCATTCGTTGTTAAGGGATTTAGCAAAGAGCTTGAGAACACTGAATAATGTAGGTCTCTAACTGTGTTTTGATTTTCAACTATACACAAAAGTACGGTAACTAAGATAGCACTCATTGTAAATATGTATCATTTTTGCTGTCAATCCTTGTTAATTTGTCACAGTGTATACAATGCTTTGGACTTTGGGTACCCTGTATGAAAAGTTATATAGTGTAGAGTAAATTATAGTTCTTGGATTTTGAAAAGTTATGAAGTGCTCAGAAGAAACTGATTATCTAAAGAAGCTAAGAGTTAGGAAATTAAATACTTATTCCTAGATTTGCTGCTCATTTATTTATGACCTCAGGCAAATTATCATCCAGTTTTATTTCAGGTTACTTGATCTACAGTTCGTTAGCCTTAAATACACTTAATCACTATTATCTGCCTCAGATGGCTTAGAAATGTTGAAGCATTGCTGTGAAGCATAGGTGATTATAAGTTACTTAGAAATGCTAAATAAAATCCTTATCAAGTACCCCTAACGTGTAATCCCCTTGATCTATGCCACACATATAAACCCAAATGGAAAAAAGCACTGGCTCATTAAGCTCACTTTATTCCATTGTATGGTAGGTAAAACTTGAATGTTCTGCTCTCCCTCATTTTCAGAGTCTTGGGTTTGTTATGGGGCTGGTTTCCCAAGGGAGGCAGTGAAGGCCTTATTGCTTTGCTGTTGGGAAATTCGTTCTGACTTTGAGCCTGCATTTTCTTTGGCTGACTTTCAGAGCTGCTCATCTGGCAGAGCCCAGAATGTACAAATTGCAGGAGCTCTTGCATCAGTTTGGTGAGATGATGCTTAAAAAATACTTAATAAATAAAGTTAGAGAATATGCAAGCTTAAAAATGTTGAACTTTTGTTTGGGCAAATTTCTGTTTTTCCCTTTTCTAAGACAAAAAGGAGCCAAGTTTTTGTAGAAGTTATAGTTCCAAACTCGAGAGTTAAATTGACAGAACATAAGGGAAGAAGTCTGGGAAGCATTTTTTATGGATTCTGTAAAGGACGACCTATTCACATGTGTTCCTTTTGGAGACAGTGGGACGCTGTTTTTAGTGTCCTGTTGTTTTTCTATTTTTTTCATGTTGGAAGTTCATCGTCACAAAAAATGGGGTTGGGAAAACATGTGGAGGGAGATGTGTAGAAGGAATGCAAGAAAAACAGCCCTTTCCCACCTGTAGATGTTCAATCCTCTTTTTACTACTGTAAAGGAGACTTACAAGCTTCCTTTCATGGTGGGAAATACCGTCTACAGTAGAGGTTTGAGCTTGATGAGTTGCATATTGGGGCTGCCTGTCATTATTTCCTAACCATGTGTATGGCAACTCAATGAATTGTTTTAGGAACCATCCGTCCACATGATTCTTTAAAAAGAAATTTCAGTTTAAGTGTATTTGTTGATACCTCTAAAAGAGAAAACAATAAAACCCACTTAGTATTTCTTTCTTTTTTGTTTTGAGACAGAGTCTTACTATGTTGCCCTGGATAGAGTGCCATGGCATCACAGCGCGCAGCAACTTCAAACTCTTGGGGTTAAGTGATTCTTTTGCCTCAGCCTCCCAAGTAGGTGGGAATACAGGCACCTGCCATAACGCCTGGCTATTTTTTTTTTTTTTTTTTTTTTTGTAGTTGTCATTGTTGTTTAGCTGGCCTGGCTCATGTTCCAACCCGCCAGCCCTGGTGTATGTGGGCGGTGCCCTAGCCTCTGAGCTTCGAGCACCGAGCCCCCACTTTGTATTCTTAAATATCTGCTTCCAGACAGGTTTTGGCTATACCTCTGTAGACTTTATTATTGGTGTCTGTTTTGTGTTTGTTCAGTTTGATTTTTTTCATTTGGTTGTTCTCAAAACTATACTTGCAAAATGAATTTCATCTGGTTAAAGTTAAAAATAAGTGATTGTTAAAAATATTTTGTTAATTCTAGCACTCTGGGAGGCCAAGGTGGTGGATTCTTTGAGCTCAGGAGTTGGAGACCAGCCTGAGCAAGAGCGAGACCCCTGTCTCTACTAAAATTAGAAAAACTAGCCAGGCATTCTGGCAGGCACCTTTAGTCCCAGCTACGTAAGAGGGAGGAGCATTGCTTGTGCCTCGGAGTTTTAGGTTGCTATGAGCTGTGACAGCATGGCACTCTAGCCTGGGCAATAGAGTAAGACTCTGTCTTAAAAAAACAAAAAAAAAACAAAAAAAACAAAAAAAACCCTATATATATATATATATATATATATATATATATATATATATATATGCACACACACACACACACATATATATATATATATCATATATATTAAATGTTATTTAACATGCTGTGCTGTGTACATAACATGTACATAATAAATGGTTTTGATTGACCCTATTTATGATTGTGAAACAAATTTGGTAATATGCGCTGAATCTTTATAATTGATGAACAGTTTGGGGATTGATCTGCTGAGAGGAAATGACTTTACCCTTCACCTAGAAAAGGTAATAACTTACGCTTTTCCCTCCGGCCTCATGTGGCCCCACCACCTCCAGTTTCAGAGATGGGCTTGGGTTGTACAGGGATGGGTAGGCTTAAGCCAGGGTGGGCAGTGGGCTATGAAGAGTTAGTGATTTGGAGAAAGAATCTCGGCCTTTGAAATGAGCAAAGAGATGCTGGACCCATTTTCAGCTGTTTTCTAACCTGGGAAAGTTTTAGCTCCAATTGTTGCAGGTTGGCGTCCAGCTCCCGTAAGAAGAGTCTGACTTGGGGGGGAAGCTGATGCTGATATTTGTGTTCTTTTCACCTGTTGGGGAAATAAAAATCCTGCTAACATTAGCACCCCCTGGTACCAACACAGCATACAGAGAAAACACGCATGCATGAGTGAGTGCATTTGGGTAGTTGGCTAAAGACTGTAAAGTCTGGACAGAATTTCACACAAATACGTGGTAAGTAGAAGAGAGAGCAAAGCACCCTTGTCCCTGTCAGAGACAGGTGTATGTGCCATCTGTCCACCTCCTGAGCAATTCCCGTGTTTACCGTGTAAGACTGGAGACCAGATTTATCTAATGCCTGAGCAAAAAGTTGAGCCTATTACTACTATGTTTTTAAGAAGACATCCTAAGGAAAAGGAAGGGTAGCTTTCTCTTCTTTAGGGAAGAAAGGAAATTTCTTTTTATTTACCTTAACATTATCATTATTTTTCTATTTATTTACCTTAACATTATCATGTATTTTGGAAAACTATGTCCTTCAAACCTTTTCACCTCATAGTCAGTTGTGCATATATGGGAAGAGCTGTGGTGTCTACTGAGTTTGCCTCCAGCTCTCTCCTGCATGTGGAGTTGGGTTTTATTCATTCTCCAGTCTTCTTCATAAAGTCTTTCCCCTGGCCGATATCTTTCAGTGTTTTTGCTATGCTTTCTTTGAGGATTTTTTTACATGTGCTAGCACCATTTATTGAATTGAGATTCTTTCCCCCAGTGTATGTTCTTGTTTGGTTTATCAAAGATGAGGTGGCTGTAAGATGTTAGTTTCATTTCCTGGTTTTTCTGTTCGGTTCCAGATGTCTATGTCTGTCTATTTTTATGCCAATGCCATGCTGCTTTGATCACTATGGCCTTGTAGTACAGCCTAAAGTCTGGCATGCTGATGCCCCCGGCTTTGTATTTATTGCTAAGGACTGCCTTGCTATCCAGTTTTTTTTCTGGTTCCATAAAAAGTGCAGAATTATTTTTTCCAAGTCTTGAAAGTACAATGTTGGTATTTTAATAGGGATGGCATTGAATGTGTAGATTGCTTTGGGAAGTATGGACATTTTAACAATGTTGATTCTTCCCAGCCATGAGCAAGGTCTGTTCTTCCATTTGTTAATATCTTCTGCTATATCTTTTCTTAGGGTTACATAATTTTCTTTATAGATGTCCTTTGTGTCTTTTGTTAGGTATATTCCTAGGTATTTCATTTTCTTTGAAGCTACTGTGAAGGGGATTGTGTCTTGATTAGTTTCTCATCTTGGCTGTTATTGGTGTAACAAAGGCTACTGATTTGTGGACATTTATTTTATATCCTGAGACATTACTGTATTTTTTGATCACTTCCAGGAGTTTTGTGGTTGAGTCTTTGGGGTTTTCTAAATACATGATTATATTGTCAGCAAAGAGGGAGAGTTTGACCTCCACTGCTCCCATTTGGATGTCCTTTATTTCTTCTCTTGCCTGATTGCATGGGCTAGAACTTCTAGCACTATGTTGAATAGCAGTGGTAATAGAGGACAACCTTGTCTGGTTCTAGTTCTAAGTGGAAAAGCTTTCAGTTTTACTCTATTAAGTATAATATTAGTATGGGTTTGTCACAGATGGTTTTGATCAGTTTAAGAAATGTCCCACCTAAGCCTATACTCTTCAGTGTTCTAATTAGAAAAGGATGCTGGATTTTATTGAATGCTTTTTCTGCATCTATTGAGAGGATAATATGGTTTTTGTTTTTGCTTCTGTTGATATGGTGGATTATGTTTATGGACTTGGGTGTGTTAAACCAGCCTTACATCTCTGGGATGAGACCTACTTGATCATGGTGTATGACTTTTTTGATGATAAGCTGTAATCTATTGGGTAGAATTTTGTTGAGAATTTTTGCATCTATGTTCATTATTGAAATTGGTCTGAAGTTCTCCCTTTTAGTTGGGTCTTTTCCTGGTTTTGGTATCAAGGTGATGTTTACTTTGTAGAATGTGTTGGGGAAGATTCCTTTTTCCTTGATTTTTTTGAATAATTTCTGTAGTATGAGAATAAATTCTTCTTTGAGGGTTTGACAGAATTCTGGTGTGAAGCCATCCAGACCAGGGCATTTTTTTGTTGGGAGATTTTTTATTGTTTCTTTGATCTCAGTGCTTGAAATTGGTCTGTTCAGGAGATTTTTTTTCTTCCTGCCTAAGTCTAGGGAAGAGGGTGTGATTCTAAATATTGATCCATTTCCTTCACATTGTCAAATTTCTGGGCATAGACTTTCTTGTAGTAGTCAGAGATAATCTCTTGTATCTCTGTGACATCTGTTGTTATTTCCCCTTTATCATTTCTGATTGAGGTTACTAAAGATTGTACTTTTCTATTTCTAGTTAGCCTGGCCAAAGGTTTATCTATTTTTATTTTTTCAAAAAACCAACTTCTTGTTTCGTTAATTTTCTGAATGATTCTTTTGTTTTCAATTTCATTAATCTCTGATTTAATTTAGGATATTTCTGTTCTTCAGTTTTGTTTAGATGTAGATTGTTTTTCTTTTTCCAATTCCGTAAGATGGTTTGTGAGTTTGCTGTTACGCTTTCTTTCTGTTTTTCAGATGTAGGCATCTAAAGTGATAAATTTTCTCTCAGAACTGCTTTTGTAGTATCCCACAGGTTTTGATAGGTTTTGTCTTCATTGTTGTTATGCTCAAGGAAGTTAATGATCTCTTCTTTTATTTCTTCCTGCACCCAACTATCATTCAGCATATAGTTGTTTAATTTTCATGCCTTCGTGTGGGGTTGAACATTTTTGTTGTAGTTGAGTTCCATCTTAAATGCCTTGTGTTCTGAGAAGATACAAGGTAAAATTTCAGTTCTTTTGATTTGGTTGAGGTTTATTTTGTGTCCTAGGATATGATCAATTTTGGTGAACATTTCATGGGCTGACAAGAAGAATGTATATTCTTTATCTTTGGGATGGAGTGTTCTACATACATCTATCAAGCACAGTTGTTCTAGGGTCTCATTTAAATTTCTTGTATCCTTGTTTAATTTCTGTTTAGAGGATCTGTCCAGCTCTGTAAGAGGAATGTTAAAAGTCCCCTATTGTTATGGTGTTTATAGGATATCATATTGTTCAGACCAAGTAAGGTCTGTTTCAAGAATCTGGGAGCATTTAAGTTGGGTGCATAAATATTTAGAATTGAAATGTCTTGTTGTTGTATTTCTCCCTTGACCAATATGAAATGTCCATCTTTTTCTTTTTTTGACTTTAGTTGCTTTAAATCCACTTGTATCTGAAAATGAGATTGCAATCCCTCTTTTCTTCTGAATTTCATTTGCCTGAAAAATTGTCTTCCAACTCTTTGAGTTTTAATTTGTCTTTTGAGGCTAGCTGTGTTTCCTGCAGACAGCAAATGGATGGCTTGTGTTTTTTAATCCAGTCAGCCAATCTATGCCTCTTCAGTGGGGAATTCAAGCCATTAACATTTATTGACATAATTGATAAGTGTGGTAGTGTTCTATTCATCTTATTTTGTGAAAGTCCATTGCTTAGTTTTATCTTTTGCATCATTGTGGAAGCTAGGTTCTGTCTTTAAATTTCTGGGTGCTTACTTTGCTGGTGGTCCATTGTGGTGGTAGTGTGTAGAACATGATGAAGTATTTCCTATAGAGGTCATTGTCTTGTGGCAAATTTTCTAAATGTTTGCATATCAGTAAAAGATTTGATTTCTCCATCAATTTTAAAGCTTAGCTTAGCAGGATATAGAATTCTGGGCTGGAAATTGTTTTGTTTAAGTAGATTAAATGTAGATGACCATTGTCTTCTGGCTTGAAAAGTTTCATTAGAGAAGTCTGCAGTCACCCTGATGTATTTGCCCCTGTAAGTCAATTGGCGCTTACTCCTGGCAGCTTGCAAAATCTTTTCTTTTGTCTTGACTTTGGACAGCTTCATCACAATGTGTCTTGGAGAAGCTCTATTTGAGTTGAGGTGACCTGGGGTCTGATATCCCTCTGAAGTGAGTGTGTCAGAATCTTTGGTGATATTTGGGAAATTTTCATTTATAATATTCTGTAGTATGGCTTCCATTCCTCTGGGGCATTCTTCTTCCCCTTCTGGGATACCTATAACTCATATGTTTGAATGCTTCATGAAGTCCTATAGTTCTGTCAATGATGTTCTGTCTCTTTAACTATCTGAATTATCTCAAGACCTTTGTCCTCTATCTCTAAGATTTCTTTTTCTGCATGGTCTAATCTCTTATCAATATTTTCTATTGCATCTTTAAGTTCCCTAATTGACTGCTTCAATTTCTTCAGCTCTGCTATATCCTTTCTATATTCTTCATATCTTTCATCTCTTATTTGATTCTGTTTTTGGATTTCCTTTTGGTTATTTTCTACTTTCTCAGCAATTTCATTTATTGTTTTCATCATCTGTATTTTAAATTCTCCGTCTGTCATTTCTAACATTTATTTATAGGTGGAATCCTCTGTAGTAGCTACCTCATGGTCCCTTGGGGGTGTTGCTCTGGACTGGTTTTTCATGTTGTAAGGATTTTTCTGCTGTTTCTTCCTCATGAGTGTTTTCTTTTATCTGTTTCCTTGCCCTAATTTTCCTTTCACTTCCTTTTGCTCTTTAAGTTTCCATGCCTCTGACCTAAGGTTTTGATGAGTCCTTTTGGTACAGGAGTAAGATGATGAAAAGATTGAAGAGGAAGAAGGGGAAAAAGATTTTAAAAAAGAAAAAAGCGAAAAGTGAGGAGGTGAGTAGAAGGAAATATTGACAAAAAGAAGAGAGGCACAGAAAGAGGTTCACAGGAGTAATAAAGGTGTACAGTAGGGTACTATGACCCACACCTTAAAAAACCCCAACCTTTGGGAGTGCTGGGTTGGGTGATTCCCTTGAGGTCAGCAGCTCTTTGCCATCCTGAGCAGACACAGTACCCCACCTCCTCCAAAGAGAGAGGAAAAACAAAAATACTATAAATCAAACCAAACCAAACAAGCAGAATACCTTACAGGATAAAATTGGGGGAAAAACTCAAATAACAGGGGCAGAAACACTAGCAAAAATGAAGTTCTTATTATTAAAGAAGGCAACAATGGAAAATTATATTTACACTAAAAAAGTGAAGAAAGTAAAAATGAAGAAAAATCTAGGGCGATAAAGTTGAAATAAAAAAAACGAAAACAAAAGCAAAGCAGTATATATATCTTGCTGAATATTGTCTGGGCAACAGGTGATCTTCTGGGGTATGACATGCTAATCACAATGCTGATGCAGCTGTATGAGATGGAGACTGGAGGCCTCTGCTGACTTCTTTGCCCTCAAACCCTGCAGGGTTGAGAGCCTGAATCTCTCCTCTGCTCGCTTAGAAGACACTTTAAAATGTTGACCTTGGCTAAGCAGAGGCTTTCCCAGGAAAGCACTTGTTACTGGGATGTCTCCTAAAGTGGCTACCTGCTTATCTGGTGTACCAAAATCAGCCTCAGTCTATGCCCGTGAGGGCTGAGGCTGCAAGGCATCTCTCCTACCGCCAAATACTTAAATCTTTGCTCTTCTCCTCTGTCTCAGTCCTGACCTTTGGTGCTGTTCACAGTCACTAGATCACTCGCCCAAGGTCTCCCAGCCTGGGCCTTACTTTGCAACCCCAAGGATGGGTCCTGCAGGGCAGTTCTCCCACAATGGCTGTGTGTAACCCACAGCCAACCAATGTTAACTCCGGTCCAGCCAGTGGCTCAGTCCTGGACCCTGGCAACACTTAACGTCACCCGCACTCTTGCCCAAGTCCAAAAAAACAAAACAACCCACAGAGAAGGCCTTCCCTGTCTGCAATCTTGCTGCTGTTGTAGCTATAGCTGTGGCAGCCTCTGATTGAATGCAACCACTTGCCACTTCAACACTGCTTTTCTCCTCCTTCTAGGGTTCAGAAGACTCTCTCTGTCTCCCTGCATCCCCAAAGGGATGTTTCTGGGCAGAGTCCTCAAGCCAGAGGTGCCTAGAGTCTTCTCTCCCCAATCTCCCCCAATCTCGCTGTGTGTAGTTGCAAAGATGCTGTTTCTTGGCCACCATCTTGCTTCCCTCTAGTACCATTTTTTTATTTTTTTTATTTTTTTTTACACCTATAGTTCATGTGGTCAGTGACGGTCAATCTCATGACAATGGTCCCATGAGATTATAGTAGAGATGAAAAATTCCTGTCACCTAGTGACATCATAGCTTTTGGAAGGTCTTAGCATAATGTAGCACTCACATGTCCTTGGCGAGGTTGGTGTTAACAAACCCATTGCACAATCAGTCATATAAAAGTCTAGCAGTGCAAATATGTACAGTATGTAATACTTGGTAATGATAATAAATACTGGTTTACTGCTTACTATGTTGTACTTTTAATCATTCTTTTAGAGCGTCCTCCTGCTTATTAAAAAAATAAAGTAGCTGTAAAACAGCCTCAAGCCATGCCCTCAGAAAGGCACTGTTAGCATAGGAGATGACAGTTCCTTTGGTGTTACAGCCCTGAAGACTTTTTGTTCTTTCACCATGGAGTTGAATCATAAAAGTAGATATGGAAGGCAGTGATAGTGATGATTCTGACCCTGTGTGGGGCTAGGTCAATGTCTGTGTGTCTTAGTTTTAACATAAAAACTTAAAAAGTTAAAAAAAAAATTTAAAAGAATGTAAACAAACACAACAGATTTGTGTTTTAAGCTAGATATTATTACAAAAGGGTCAAAGGGTTTAAAAAACCCTTATCAAGCTTCTTGAAGAAAGAAATTTTAAAAATAAGTTGGTGTAGCCTAAGTCCAGAGAGTTTATAGAGGTTACAGTGGTGGGCAGGAATGTCCCAGGCCTTCACATTCACTCACCACTTCCTCACTGACTCACCCAGAGCAACTTACAGTCTTGCAAGCCCCATTCATGATATGTTTCCTATACAGGGTGTCCATAAAGTTCGTGGGCAATTTACTATTAACTATTTTAAATAGCCCACGAACTTTATGTCCACCCTGTATAAGTATACCATTTAATTTAATCTTTTATATCCTTTTTTACTGTACCCTTTCTGTGTTTAGACATATTTAGGTACACAGATATTTACATGGTGTTATAATTGCAATAATTGTACAATGTTCACTACAGTAACATGCTGTTCAGGGTTGTAGCCTAAGATGTGACAGGCTGTACCATACAGCCCAGGCTTATAGGAGGCATGTAGGATTGTGTAAGTGTGCTGTGTTGTTTGCACAATGGCGAAATTGCCTCAAGACACATTTCTCCAAAGGTACCCTGTCATTAGTAATGCATGACTGTATTTGAATTTTGAGTGCCTTGAGGGGAAGGACTGCGTTACTCAGCCTTGATTCCTTAGTGTCAGGTACTACATGGCAGAAAGTAGGCACCGATTAATCTTCAACTGCAGAATCAAAGACCCAGTTCTACTACCAGGTGGCTGGTTGTTGGTACAAAGAATTTTTTATTCAAGTGTTTACAGATTGTTTTCTATATCATTCATACTCCTGCTACTGAAAAACTTGATCTATGATGGAAATAATTGTGATTTGGGAGTATCCAAGAAGGAGGAGAATAACACAGTGCCCAGTGTCCGTTCAGAGAGAGGGTATGCCCTGGAGATACTTTATTTGAAGTTTAGATTGCATTTGCCTATAAGGGGAATCTATTAGGTTGGGGCAGGGAAGTGGTCTGCACATTATAATGGGCATTATTCAGCTTTTATGCTCAAAAGAGGTTGAAGCAAAGATAATGGTGACAATTGGTCACATTTGGAATGTGTTTTTAGAGGTAGAAGGACAGAGCTTGTTGATGGGTTAGAGGTAGGGAGTGAGTGAAAAAGAGAATCAGGAATGATCCCTTTGTTTTTGGTCTGAGTGTGTGTAACGACTCTTCCATCACAGAAGGTGGGATTTCATACTTAATCACATTCCTTAGTCTTGTGTGTGTGTGTGTGTGTATGGACACATGTGCATGTGGCCTTTTCTCCAGAGTTTACCCATGCCTCTGGAGACTCACTGCCGGCTAACCCTTTATCTCTCCTCTATGTGGTCTCGCTCTCTGCAGAGATGGCCCATCCATCACCCTAAGATCTGGGGTACCTGATCAAAAGATTCTTTTGTATGGCACAGTGATTTAGAAAGTTACAGATACCAGGCAATTGCACATATAAATTCAGATTTCCAACTTCTTTTGAAAAACTAGAGTTTCTGCCGACAGTGAGGCTGAATTCCCATGTGACTACCCTTGGCAGGAGCTGAGCTCCAGTTGCACTGTCATCCCTTATAGCTAGCTGATTCTTCAGCTGTGACCAGGGATGGGTCCTAGATCATCACGTGTGAGGTGTTTGCAGCCCCCGGGTTCCGACAGACCCCCAGCTTCCCCTCGTGCACTGTGATGACAGTTTGTTTTTTTGCTCCAACATTTCAATGTCAGCAGCAATGGTGTCCAGCTGCAGGAACTAATGCTGGTTCCTCTTGTCAAAATGGTGATGTTAGAAGGAGATGAGAGCTGCTGGGATAGCCAAAGCTGGTCACTCTGGGACAGTGGCATCTGTCATTCTAGACACATTGTCATGTTGCCTTTTAATTTTCTAAAAGTTAAATGTGACCCAAGGCTTATCTGCATTCTGAGTTCAAGATGGTTCCTTTGTACCATTTTGTTTTTATTGGAAAACTATGGAAACCCTGTCTTGTGAATGAAGAGGGTAACCCGAACTTGGCATTTCTGCAGGCCCAACTACAAAGGAGGTAGTCATCAAATATTTGTCCAGTAGGATTATTATATTGTGTTCTCTCTCTCCATTAGCAAAATCGCTGCAAATAAGTCTTTGCAAAGATTTCAAAATCTACATAGAGGTTCATTGTCAGGATGAATCAGTTTTTATTTTTGTTAAAAGGTGACTTCTGACAAACTGTTTCCCAGAATGGGTCCCACGTTTAGAGACTGCGATACCAAAGCCTCAGTGCTTTAAAGTGGTGTGCTAGGAATCAACAGTTTTCATTTTTAATTCATTGAAATGTGGTACATATCTTTCTGCCCTCTTGGGAGGTCATTAAATATACCCTGACCATACCTCCAGTGATTAAATATTTTCTTTCCTCTATGTCACAGTGCTGTGCACTCATAATTTGAAGGGTATTGTAGCACAGATGTTAAGAACGTGGATTTGAAATCAGATTTTGTGGTATCTGATCTTGGTTCTGCCTCTCATTTGTATGTCACTTCCATGACTCTGTTTTCCCACCTGTAAAATGGGGATGATGGCGGTATTTGCCTTAAAATATTATAAAGAAATAAATGATACATGTAAATAATATATCTAAATCTTCATAAATCTCTTAGAACAGATTCGACATACAGTAAATGCTTGTTGTTATTTCTAAGAACATTTTATATTTCTACTGCCTATTTTCATATGGCCCATAAACTAAGAATGGCTTTTACATATTTAGGTGGTTGCCAACAATCAAAAGAAGACCAATATTTTGTGACATGTGGACATTATATGAAATTCAGATTTCGGTGCCTACTAACAAAGTTTTATTGGAACCCAGATGTTACGACTGGCTCGTTCGTTTATGCAGTGTTTGTGGCTTTCAGTTAGAACAACAGGCTGTTCACTGTTTTTGAATGGGACGTGTCCCTACGGGTTGTCATATGACATATTAGTGAATCTGAGACCTGAGAAATCCTTCTCTGTGAATTGACACGGCCATGTCGCCACGTTCAGCGCCTGCTTTTACCTTCCCCCTTGAGACGCAGAAGTGCTTGTTTTCTGAGTCCCTTCTTAGATCATCCACATGTTATAGCACTTTTATGATAGTATAAAACAACGAAGTTATGCGTGTGATATAAATGATAATATCAACTATTTATTAAATATCTGCTATCTTAGGTTTTTAACAGATAAACAAATAAATGTAGGAAGTCCAAGTAACCTCCGCTGAATTCTATGGCTAGTAATAGGTTTCCTGTCTATAGATGATGTCATTGATAGACACCTATAAATATTTGTAATATGGCCAAATATTCATCTTTATTTTATGTGTAATGTTTTATGTTATTTTATTTTTTTAGAAAATGGATAGTGGATTTGAGAAGGGTTAATTGCTGCCACCCAGATGTTATATTAGCTGCCCTTGACATTACTAAGACCTTTTCTGTGCCTAGATAACCCCGGCTGTTTCTCCCACACATTTTTACCTGTATTTGTTTTTGTTTCTTTGCTGTGTCTAAGATATGAAAGAGAATCTAGTCACATAGTGGCTAATCTGCTGAACCAGGCTTTGTGCTTGTTTGGGGAGAAGGAGGCTTAGAGGTAACAGGTGACAGAGGGCCACTTTGCTCTTCACTTCCACTGACAGCAAGGGGCGAGTCTTCTGGAAATTTCCCCTGGCTTTGCTTCTGAAGTTCTGCCTCTGGAACACGGGTCTCTCAACGTGCAGCTCTGTTCCTGAGTGGGAAGGAGGGCGGTAGTCTCTGTGTTCCTGACTTTGTCACTGCTTGTGAGAAAGGCAGCTGGAATAGAAAAGCAGCTTTGTTTTTGGTACAAATAAGTACCAGTCTATTCTTTGCCGATTTTCTACTGAAAACTTTATCATACTTTCCTTTACATGGAGTATGTGAGCAATGCAAAAAAGGCTCATGCTAACAATCATTAATTGAGTGTATGGAATATTTATTTAAAGCAGGCCCTTACCTGCCTAAATTGAGAGTGGAAAAAGGAGTGCAGGCAGTTCAACGTTTTAGGCAACTTCTAATGGCTCCCTTCCCTTCCTCCATTTCAAGCTTAGAGTAAAACTTTGCTTCATATGACCTATATGTATATATTTTTAAGTGAGAAATAATTACTTGCTAGTTTTAAAGAAAGAAGATAAACTAATTGTTGGTTATAAAATGTATTATTGGCTGGAATTTAGGACTATTATTCTCCAGGGAGATTTCATATTAGAAGGGAATAATTTGGTACAAGATAATAATACAAAATTTATTTACAGTACGCTTTACAGTCTTCAGGAACATTTTCATATTTTACATTATTTAGATGCAGAGATTCAGAAGGGGATTAGGCAGCTGAGCCAGGTTCATTAGGTGGTAACTCTGGGCTTAAAACCGAGGCCTCCCCATTTTCTGTGCAGTGATCACCGTGTCAGTCACAACCCATCCTGTCACATACAGGCGGGGACCTGCCAAGCCTAGAGTGAATGGAGGGGGATGCACTAAGGGTGATTATCAGTGGGAGTTGATTCTACTGATTAGTCAGGGACGAGAGGCTGGGAATTCTGTATGTTTTAGTAGTCAAAATCCTGGACTGGTTCTAGACTTAAACACAGAGCCCAAAGGGCCTTAATTATTAAGCAATTAAAAACCAGAAGTAAAGACTAGTGCCTGGGTGCTGACAGATGTCATCTGCTCCCACAATGGAGGTTCCGAAGGACGTTGTCATCTGTGAATGTGAAGTGTGATGGCGGAGTAGGAATCTGCTGGCTGGCAGTTGGCTGCACGCAGGGGCGGAGTGCTCACTTACACTCGCAACCTATGTCTTTACTGTTCCTTCCTCAGGAGTATATACTATACTTAGGGCCTATGAGTGTTAGCAATAGGTTTATTTGCTCACTTTCTAGTAAATAATGCAACTTATTTTATTTTGCTTAAAATGTTCTTTATAGATTTCAAAATTCCCTGTATTTGTACTTGTTCTTTCTAGGCAAGGCAAACTTGGATAGTCTGCAGATCATCTAGAAGTTTGTAAATGAAAAAAAAAAAAAATTAAAAAAAAAATCCACTGATTTATTTGGCCGGTTACATATGGAATTTCTACCATTGAAGTAATCCTTATTTTATTTTTTCTTTATAGAGTGGGAAACCACCCATCGGCGATATGTTCACAGACCTCAAAGATGGAAGGAAGCTGCTGGATCTTCTAGAAGGCCTCATAGGAACATCTTTGGTGAGAATGTCATCTTTGAGAAGGAGGCTAGGTGATGTCTCCAGTCATTGCTAACACTTGATGAGCCTCTGTGGGTACTTGAAATGTGAAGCCTGAAGTAGGAACATTAAAAAAAAGTGTTTTAACTAATGCTATTGATAGAACAATAGTTCGGCTTCATAAGGGCTTTATTTTTCTCAAAGATAAAAATGACCTTAAATGTTCATTGCTCTGAAACAACTTAAGTTGTGAATTACAAAACAAAGAAAAAAAAAAAAAAGAATTTGTAAGAGAGGGAATATGATTTGAATAGCAGAGAGTATAGAGACAGATTTAAATACTACCAACTATTTTAAAAATGGTTGTTACAACAACAAACATATGGCATCTGTTTTTATCCAGATTGTCAGTATTATCTTTGTGTTTGTTTCTTCATCAAATCCAACTCTATTCCCTTATATGTAAGATACTTGATACTCACATGAAAGACTCTGCTAATGAAGGGGATAGATTTTATGGGCAGATGTTTTAACACCAGAGGTAGAATTACTCTAACAGTAAGAGATGCACTCTCGGTGATGAATTTCTTTCTTGCTAAAGGCGGGAGGTTGTACTCTCTCTTTTGCCCTCCAGGTAGTGGGTAGACACCTGCTGGGAAGGTTGATCCCTTTCTCAGATCGGATTCCTTGGCGGTGGAGTAGAAGGAAGCTGCCCAGGTTACCTTTCTCCAGGCGGGGCGGCGTCCCTGTCTTCCCAGTGGGCTCTGGGAATGCTACCTGGAGCCTGGGAGGAGGATCTCTGAGTCCTCCCTGTCCAGACTGATGCCGCATAGAGGGGGCACAACTTCTGAATCTATGTGCGTCCAGACCAATTTAAATAAAATAAGATTCTTTCCTGGAGCATTGATTTCCAGACTTGTCTGCACATTAGAATCATGGACAATCTTTTAAAAATTCCAAATCTAGACCATACCTCAGACCCATGAAGTCACAAACTCCAAAGGTAACTGGATACAGGCATTTGGTGATTTTTGAGGCTACCTGGGAGATTCCAGTGAGCAGGTAAATGAGAGAAGCAGAATTTTAGGGTGTTGTTAGCTGGTGAATTTGTGTACCATAAATACCTTCCTGTAGGGTGGTACAGAGACCCCCACCAGAGCTGCGCACCGACCTGCTTTTTTGTGCCTATCTCCATGTCAGTGTTTGCCAGATATATGGAGAAATGATCAGTCTTATTTTGCTTTTGTGTTTTATTTTCCAGCCAAAGGAACGTGGTTCCACAAGGGTCCATGCCTTAAATAACGTCAACAGAGTGCTGCAGGTTCTGCATCAGAATAATGTAAGCTTGTAATGTGAATTTTGGGATTCTGGGCTGCCATCAGCATTATTTGTTGTGAAACCAGCTTGAAGCGTTGCCATCAACTGATACTTGGAAACCCTTTTTCTTATGAGAATATTGAACCTTTTCTAGGAGTGAAGGAACAGTCGTGTGCTTTTTCTGATGGCTTTATTGATGTATTCTGTATATGATACATATTTGAGTTTTACCGTATATACTCGAGTATAAGCCGAGTTTTTTCAGCACAAAATTTGTGCTGAAAAACCCGAACTCGGCTTATACTTGGGTCATACAGGTTATTTGATTCGATGATTGTGATTTAGTTTGATTACCTGTTAAGCTATGGTTTTCTGCACTTTATTTAAAGTTTTAAAGTTGTTGTTGCTAGTTTATAGTTTTTCTTTAGCAATAAATATTGAAAAGCATTTAACCTACTGATTCCTCAATTATTATAATTGTTTTGGGTATATATTTTTATTTTTGAAATTTACCAGTGGCTGCTACATTTTCCACCTCAGCTTATACTCAAGTCACTAAGTTTTCCCAGGTTTGGGGGTAAAATTAAGGGGGTCGGCTTATTCTTGGGTCAGCTTATACTTGAGTGTGTACGGTAATTTATATCATGGAGATTAAGTCTTCTGGAAAAGACACCAGAGAAAAAGTTGGCTTTGGATCTCAATAGAAAGGCTCTTCTTAGGTACTGTTAACAAATAGCATAGCAGTAAAACTACCAGGCAATGGTCCTAACACACAGGTTCCCCAGTTCAAAAGACACACATTTCCTCTACCTTAAACTGAGAAATACTCTAGAATTCAGCATCAGAGATGGCCAGCATCTATCTAATATGATGGATCAAATAATGGACCTCAGAAGAGGACAGTTTCTACTCAAGATGATGGAACAAGGTGAATTTTCAGATTCTTCAACAATTTTATGATTTCCCTTTACAATGCAATTACCCCACATTAACACCATCTAGGTTCTAGAACGTTAATATAATCCTCCTTTCCCCCCCTTTTTTTAAAGAAAGGGTCTTGCTCTGCCACCTTGGCTGGAGCACAATGGTGTCATTGTGGCTCACTGCAGCCTCAAACTCCTGGGATCCTCCTGCCTCAGCCTCCCGAGTAGTTGGAACTACAGGCATATGCCACCATGCCCAGCCAATTTTTCTATTTTTTTGTAAAGTCAGAGTCTCATTCTTTCTCAGACTGCTCTTGAACTTCTGACCTCAAACAATTCTCCTACCTCAGCCTCCCAGAATTCCAGGGTTACAGGTGTGAGGGTTACAGCCACCTCGCCTGGCTGTAATGCTTCATTTTTATCTGATGTCTGACTACTGTGGTCTTCTACCCTTAAGACAGTGTTTTTCAACCTTTTTGATCTCACTGCACACTTGAACCTATAGTTAAACTTCCAGGGCACACTTAAGTTGATCAAAACACAAAGAAAAAAAAAAAAAAAAAAGAATATGCTCACTGCACTTCTCTCAAAAATTTCACGGCACACCTAAGATCCTCTTGCAGCGCACTGGTTGTGATTTTCAATCACTGCTTGAGGAAAAGTAAAATGTCCTCATATGTCTTTCCTAGATGCCAGCTGCTGCTCTGAAGCCCATGGATTGCTAAACCTGTAAACTATTAAGTGACTGTATAGACAAAAATATAATAGCTGTTTCTTTAAACATTTGAAGAGGAAGATTTCTGTTATAGAATCTTTGCTGGAACCTGCGTTTCCCTCAAATTGTTAATTCCAATCCTCCAATCTTGCAAAAATTGGATTTTGACTTTCTATCAATGAAATGCTTCTGCTGAAACCATTACAATCTTATCAGCAAAGCCTAGACAATAAGAAATAAACACTAATGTTGGGGCTATCCTGATTATGACAGTTTTTTCTCTACAGAGATACTTCCAACATGCTTTGCACTCCACTTCCACTCAAGAAATGTGCCTGACTTGAGGGACTTCAATCTATGTTCCTGTAAAGATACCACTTAAGTGGACATCAGGTTTATACCTCTCTATGTCACACTCACTGATCCTTTGTACTTCTTTACTTCCAGATATTTAAAACTTCCATCCTGCCACTGGATCCTACTTCCTTGAAAAGAACACCTTGCCTACAAAATGAGGCAAGCACAGATTGTTTGGGAGAACTTCTGGGAGGAATGCCTCATTTTCTCTTCACACATACCCTTCTGCAAGCTGTGACTCCTCCAATGGGAATAATACAATTAGAAAAGTGGGTTGAGACATGTCTCTGACTTTAGCAGAAATTGTATATGATACTACTGAGCCAGAAGCCCGATGAACTAGTCTAAATTCATTCATTAGAGTTGTCATCAACAATCATATAATCCTTGATTTTCTCCTAGCCAGCCAAGGTGGAGTTTGTGCCATAGCAAACATTTCGGTTGGAACTATATAAATACTGCAGGGTAAATAGAACAGTCTATGACTAAGGTAAAAGAAAACGCCATCTGGCTCTCTCAGGTAGATTACAGGACACGTTTTCATTGCCTAGGTTTCATAGTCTAAGCCCTTGACTTCCAGCCCTATTACAAAAACTAAATGTCATTTTGTGTCTGATAACTGCCTGTGTTGCAGTTGGCCAGTGTATCCTGTCCAGAGGCTTAAATGCTTCTGGGTAGCGACTGTCATGACAGATGTTTGACAATACATCCCACAACAGAAGGAGAGGGAAGCAGTAACCCTAGATCAACCACAGAGCACATTCAACCAGCACTCTTCTGATCCTAATCAACAATATCTTGGCAATGGTGAAAATATGGATGTCGTGATTAGTGTCCTCTGCCCTGACTTTGTCTGTCCTTGAACCAAAGGGAGGAATAAGAAAGAAAAAGATGACAGCCCCTGACAGTAGGAAGCACTCTGGACTCTCGCAGCTACACGTTAGTCTCCTATTAGATATAATCAATCTCACAGAATCTCAGTCTCAGCCAGGGTCACTCTGAGATCACCACACGATGCGAAAAAGCAAGGCCATTTCATACTTTTATCTCAGCACAGACAAAACGAGATCACTCTGCCACTTACAAAATAGCAATCATCCCAAACAAGTGGCTGCTGCTTCATTATCAATTACAAACCCAGACTTGTTCTAAGCTCTGCTCCTTAGAGATAAGATTAATCGAGATATGAATTACCCCTACTTTCTGACAACAACCGATCTGGAGCGTACCCCACTTCACCCAACCTCAGTCAAATCATGTAACAGGTTCTTTCTCTCACCTGTGTATTAAACAGCCATGACATCCCCAGGTACATGTTCTCCCTTACAGCAAGGAGGAAGAAATCCAGTCCTTCAACCACAGCTGTGACCCTGGTGGCCTCTGACTGGTAAGCATTGACAAAGCCATCACAGGGAGAGTCATAACAAAGAGATGTTTTAGAAAGAACCATCTGAAAGCAATAAGTGGAAAGGGCCAGAGAAAGAGTCCAGGTAATTATTTAAGAAATGATTGTGTTGGTTTAACGCCTGTGGCTCAAGCAGCTAAGGCGCCAGCCACATACACCTGAGCTGGCAGGTTCAAATCCAGTCTGGGCCCGCCAAACAACAATGACAGCTGCAACTAAAAAATAGCCGGGCGCTGTGGTGGTCACCTGTAGTCCCAGCTACTTGGGAGGCAGAGGCAGGAGAATCACTTGAGCCCAGGAGTTGGAGGTTGCTGTGAACTGTGACACCCCAGCCCTCTACCCAGGGTAACAGCTTGAGGCGCTGTCTCAAAAAAAAAAAAAAAAAAAAACAAGAAAGAAAGAAAGAAAAGGAAATGATTGTGCTTATTTAGGAGTGAAGAGATGAGAGACTGTGCTTAAGTCCTTTGTTATGGGAATAAACACAGAGGCATTTTAGAACATTTTGGAAGAAAATATTTTGTAAAAGACATTTTGAAAGAAGAGCTGGTAGGGACTAATTATCATGAACTTATTCATGCAATCGATGCACACCGGGTGCTGAGCAAGACAGTGTTCTGTCCTTCTTCTTCCCAGTGAGGGAGCTCAATGGCGAAGACCACTGGGCACCTGTAATAAGGGAAGCAGATGGCGGGCATGGTGGTGTTATGGACAGTGAGAAGGGGAGATGGCAGCTTTCCACAGCTTGGTCAGGGGAGTTTCCTCTGTTGTGATTAGCTGTGACCTGGGACCTGAATGAGAAGCAGGAGCTGACCAAACAGAGCCTGGGAAGAGCACTTTACCCAGAGGGAAGGGAAGGGTGAGGACTCCGAGGTGAAGACAAGGAAAGGCACAAAGCTTGGTTGCACAGTGGCGAACAAAGTGGAGCTGGGCACAGGGCCACACTTCACAGGGCCTGGGGTGCCAAGATAAGCATTTTGCTAAGGAGGGGGTGAACCCACTTGCACAGTTCAGTGCTGCTTACCTCAAAATCCCCTTTCCTTGGCCTTTCTCACTACTTTTTCCCTTCCTGCTGCTCTTCCCAAATGGCCCTCTTGGGGCCTCAGAGGTTTCTGAACAGTGATGTCCTAGCCCCAGGGTCACTGATGGGCCACCTTCCTGTCTCTTCCTGGCTCTTCAACTGGGCCTCTGCCAAGCCTCTGACTCAGCATTCAAAATTAATTTTCTACGTGGGAATCTGAAAAGAATCCTCAATAAAAATCAAAACATGAAGAACAGTCCAGGCACCAGCTTTCCCTCAGAATTACGGCAATGACCTCCAGAAGCAACTGAAGATTGGCTAAGTGTGACTTGCTTGTATCTAAAAGTGAGACCACATGGTGCTTCTAGAAGATTCCAGTTACTTTCCCACAGCTTTCTTGCTGGCTGTTTTCTAGGATAGATTTTTCATTTGCCCGAATTGTCGTATATTCTGATTCAGTCTTTCAGTGTTGTTTTATCTATTTTTTGTTTTTTCCCTTCAAGATAAATGTGCTTCCTCATATTTTGAAATCTTTCTTCATGTGGAGTGTTTCTTATCCCAGAATTTGTTTTCAAGTTTCACCTATAACTCTGCTTATTTGCCGAAAACCCTTAAGACAACAATATATGGATCTGAGCTTGGTGTGTTGCTTAGCTGAAATGCATTCTTCCTGTTAATCATTTCTGCCGTCAGCTCCCTGTAACTCCGTCTCCCGGGTATCAGCTGTTGCTCTTATCTATGACTCTTCACTTTGGCAATTCTCCACTTTTTCCATGAATTGTCTTTTCAAAACCTAGTCTTTCTTTATGTCCCCACCCCATGTTTTTAATCTATGAGATAATATTTGATGTCTTGTAAAAAAAAAAAAAAATCCTGTGATTATGAATGGTTCTTGCAATATTGAGCCTCTTGATTTTTAAAATCTTTTCCTGATTAAACTCCTATAATAATTAATTCTGCTTATCTTTTATAATTCCCTTATCTTTACTCTGGCTTCTTTTTATTTTTTAAAAAAGGCCATAAACAAAAGTCTTCCTGTTGTTCTATCTCTGTCAAATATATTTCTGTGATCATTTTAGCGTTTTAAAAGCGCAGCAAATGAATCGTATTATTTTGAATATTACAACACTATATGATGGAACTGTCATTTTAATTCATTTTATTCAGCTTTTAAACCTTTAAACCTAAGATTTTCATAGAATTTTGGAGCTGGGGAAGATGCTGTTTACTACGTTTTCATTTTACAGACCAGGACCTTGAGGTCCAGAAAAGGGAAATTACTTGCCCAAAATTAAGCAGCTCATTACTGACAAAGTCAGAACCAGAAGCCTGGTCCCTAACTTTCTGTCCGATGTTCTTTAATACCAAAATGGTATCTCCATGTAAAGTGTCATTAGGGCTGGCAAGGTGGATCACACTTGTAATCTCAACACTTTGGGAGGTCAAGGTGGGAGGATCACTTGAGGCCAAAAGTTCGAGACCAGCCTGGGCAACATAGTGAGAGCCTCCCATCTCTACAAAATTTTTTTTTTTAATTAGCTGATTATAGTGGCACCAGCTACTTAAGAGGCTGAGGCAGGAGGATCTCCTGAGCTCAGGAGTTTGAGGCTACAGTGAGCTACTTTTGGGGCCCTGCACTCCAGCCTGGGTGAGAGAGTGAGACTCTATATCTAAATAAATAAAATAATAAAGTGTCATTTATATTTTAATACTATCATTGTAAGTTATCATTTTCACGTGTGTATTCTTTTCCCCCCTTCAGTGTTCATACTTGAAACTCCCATAAAAGAGACGTTTTTCAATAAATTCAGAGGCAGATTCCATCCTTCAGTGTTCCTGCAGGTCCCTGGAGTTATAATTGACAGAATTGGCAGTAAAAATCCCTGGGCTTTATTTTCAGTTCTGCTGATTTGGAATATAACTTTAGGAATATTTTCCCCTTGGGCCTTCCTAATGTGTTGGATTCCAGTTATAGATGGACTGTATAAAAGACCTCACCTGAGACAGTCTAAAACAAGATAGACAGCATCATTTAGGACATTAAATTTGGAGGAGCACATTTACTTTTAATCCAGAAACTTGATCATGTCCCCCAGGGTAGTTAAGAGTATATTTCTAAGCTTCTCCTACAAAGTCCAGGATTTAGGGTCATTTAGATTTTTTTCTTTGGTTTGCTTACTATTCTGGTGAAGGAGGAAAAAGGAAGTGCTAATAAACGAGGCCTACATCCGTAGGCAGTTTTTCTCCACATGGTGGGACATGGCCAGTTTCTGAGATCCAGTTCTGCTAAATTCTCACGAATGGTCCAAAGTCAGGGAATTTGTTTTTTCCCAGGAAAGTTGCATTGGGAACTACTGCTCCTAGGCTGGAGCCTAGGGCTTTAAGATGTCAACAGGGAGAGTCCATGGGAAGTTCAATTAGCCTTCCAGATCAATGAAACACACATCTTTAATATTAGTGAGTACCCCTTGGCTACAAGTACCTGGAACCAACTTGAGTCAATTCAAGCAGGAAAGAGAAGTCCTCTCCAATCCGGGCCTGTGTCACAGAGCTCAGGAAAGATACAAGAGACCTTTGTATCTATCCTGAGTGTAAAATCGTAGGAGGGATCCCAGCACTGTTAGGTCTCTCCAGCTTTGATAGAATTACTCCAAGAATCTATTGCAAGAATATGCAAGAATAGGCTTCCTCAGCCCCAGCCTATAAATTCATGTAGAGCTCCCCCGGCCATATGCCACATGGAGACACACACTCTCTGTCTATTTCAATCCCAAGTTCCCTAGGAAGGCAATTCTACGTGAGTCAGGTACCCACCCAGCTGAGGTTTATGATAAATGGAGATGGAGTACAGTCCAATGCTTGTGGGTTCTTTGTGACTTTCTGCTCTAATCAAAAGATAAATGTGCATAGAGGTGTAGCCTCAAATGCAAACAGACGCACAAACACACCAACACTTGCATCTGCTCACACTGTCAAAGCAAATGCTCTTATAGTTTTAAACAGTTACGGCGTACTTTGACTTTTTCCAGGCTACTGTCCAGTGGTAGTATTCCCAGTCAATTCATAAATAAAAGGCATTGTTTTATGCAAGAGAAGAAGAATTAGAGAAAGAGAGAGGAGGAAGGCAGGAAAAAAATCTATCACTTAGATTATTGAGCTAGCTCAGCCAGAAAGCACAGGCTGAAATATCTGATGTAAGCATTATAAAGGATCAACTGACCTGACCAAACTATAAAAATACACATTTGTTAACTTAAAAAAAAAAATTAAGTAAGGAGTCTTCCTGTTAAACTCTGGATGGAATGTACATTATTTTCTCTTTTTCCAAACACCACAAAAATGACTGGGAATGTATTTTTTTTTTTTTTTTAAAATAAAAGGGACATACATAGGAAGGAAAAGAGCACGAGAGAAGAGATGCTAAACAGAAATTTGGAAGCTGGAAGTCAGAAGGCTGTGTGGAGATATACCTGCCTGACAAATAGAAGCTGGAAGCTGAGAGCCTCCAGTGGGGTTACAGGAGGAACCACCTGTGGACTCTCAGGAACGGGGAGCACTGAGCCCCTCTACAGGCAGGAATGAGAGGGACACTGGGAACAGGACTGGTTGGAAGTCTGCTCCTCTGCACATAGCACCTCCATCCCCAATTCTTCTGGTTGTTCAGGCCTCCCTCTCTACAGGACTTGTCCCAGGTGCTAATGACCTCCACATTGTCAAGTCCAATGGCTATCCTCAGCCTTTACCTTATGGAAATTATCAGTGACATGTGACTCCGTTGATCTTTCATCTGGAAACACTCCCTTTTTGTGGCTTTCAGAACAAGACTCTTTTCCTTCTCCCTCACTGATGGCACATCTTCCTCAACCTCCTTTGCTGGTTCCCATCATCTCAACATCTAGATAGCAGAGTGCACCAGATCTAAGTTTTCTCTCTCTACTCAGTCCCTGATTCGTTGTATCCAACTTCACAGCTTTAAACATCACGGATAAGTCAATTCCAAAACGTACATTCCCAATGTGGACGTCTCCCCCAAACTCTGCAACAGAACATCTATAGCCTCTTTAGTATCTCCACTTGCGTATCTAATAGGTATCTTAAACTTAACATGACTAAAGCAGAATTCCTGATTCCCACTCCCTCAAAGCCTTTTCTTCCCCTAGTCTTCCTCACATGACAGCCATGGGGATTCCTTTAAAATATAAGTCAGATTATACATCATCTGGAACTCTTCATGGCTCCATCAGCTCAGCATGAAGGGCCAGGGTCCTATACAATTGGCTTTCTGTCACCAGCTCTACCCTCGTCTCCAACCCTTCCCTCCCACCTCCTTTCAATCTGTGCTAGCCTAGTTATCCTTAAATATTCAGGTATATTATCAATTTGGGGGCCTTTTTTTCCTCTTTTTTTTTTTTTTTTCCTGTGACAGAGTCTTACTCTGTCACCCTGAATACTGTGCCATGGTGTTATAGCCCACAGGCATCTCATCTTGGGCTCAAGCCATTCTCTTGCCTTAGCTCCTGAGTAGCTGGGACTATACATGCTTACCACAACACCCAGTTACTTTTTCTATTTTTAGATGAGACTGGGTCTTGCTCTTGCTCAGGCTGCTCTCAAACTCCTGAACTCAGGCTATTCACCTGCCTTGGCCTCCCAGAGTGCTAGGATTACAAGCATGAACCCCTGTGCCCGGCCCCAATTCAGGGCCTTTAAACTTGATATCCACTGTGCCTGGGATGCCCTTCCCTAACAGACCAGCATGGCCTCTTCCCAAATTAAAGGAGCTACCATTGACCAAAGCTGGGACAATCTGTATATAAAAAATGATTATAATTAATTGCAAGATCGTAATAAATAAATAAAAATCTATGATTCTATTAGGATTTTTAAGGAAAAAAAGAGAAGACTAAAGAAAGACAAAGCTCATTTACTACCTTTGGAGGTTACTATTAGACAACTCTTTCCTATGAAAATTAGTAATTAAAGGGAAAGCATTACACATTTGCCCTTCTTTTTAAGGATAAATCATAGTTTGCCCCAGTTAGTAAGAGAAAGTTCTTTGATAAAGAATTTTGCCAGTTAATAAATGCAGAAGGAATGATGGAATTAGAAAAATATCCTTTGCAACCCAGTGAAAAGTTTGATTCATGCTAGGATCGTCAATAGATACTGAAACCATTAGGTGAAAAGACTGTTGAAGAGGATATTAGACTCAGTAAAAAATTACCACTCTATAGTTTACCTAGGGGGAAAGGTAGTTTTATAAGGGATTTTATAATGGATCTGGCTGTCACATCCAGCTAAGCGATTCAGCTTAGTATCACTAGTGTGGGAAAACCCTGTACCTCGTGTTATGATAGAATGCAAAGTACACAACAATATGTATGAAATATTCTTGCTAATAGAATGGAAAACAAGGCTGACAGTATCCAATCTGGTCCCCAAGTTTGAGAAGAGGTACGTTGCCTAGTGGACACATGTGTCCCATTAATGATGTTTATTTAAGAATGAAATTAAAATAACATTTTTTCCCTTCTATTTATGTGTATTTTTTCCCATTAGATACCAAGTGAACTAATGTTCACAATTACTTAAGTTGTATGGCTCTACCCATTTAATGTGCAAAATTTTTAGGTATTTCTTCTGACCTAGGGTGCTGTAAAAAAAAAAAAAAAAATTGCTGAAACAGTAAAGATGTATTAACAGAGAAAGTTTGGGAACCTGTGCCTTAAGGCCATTAAAATTGAGAATAGCTAAGGATATTCATCCTCTGGAGTCATCAAGATTGTTGTGAGTCACTTTCCCTTTCTCTAGTACAACTTCAGGCTTTCTTCTGAATGATTTCTATGTGCCCAGAGATGATTCTTCTCTCACTTTGGCCCCTGAAATCCTTGAATTTCTTTCCTCCAAAGACTTTGTTGATCCTGTCTCAGCCACTAGCTCCCTCCGCAATCTTCTCATTACATGCAAAGGAATGTTAATGCCTAACTCCAAAAATCCTCTGAAACACTTTCCACTCCAGCCTACCTTGCCCCTGCCGCCCCTAACAGTTGACACCATCTTTCAGTGACTCCTACCTATTCTTAGCATGTCCTCTTTCCTCCTCAATTTAGATTCCATGATCAGTCATTATAATATCTCCCTTGCCTACTCCCTCAACTTCCTTGTCTTTTTTCGTTTCATTATATTGCTTTATATTGCTCACAAAACCTGATTCAATCGAACCCTCTGCACCTCCTCTGGACTGGTCCTGTGAACCTGGACTATCACATGAGCTCCTCACTGCCTCTAAAACCTGTGATCCATTCAGCAGCCAGTGACTGTCTGGCTTAAAGTCACTTTATTGCTTAAAACCCTTCAATGGTTCATGATACAGTTGAAACACATTAAGATACTAGATGGGGGCCGGGCTAGTGACTCACGCCTGTAATCCCAGCATTCTAGGAGGCTAAGGCGGGTGGATCACCTGAGCTCCGGAGTTCCAGACCAGCCTGAGCCAGAGTGAGACCTCATTTCTAAAAATAGCTGGGCGTTGTGGTGGGCACCTGTAGTCCCAACTACTTGGAGGCTGAGGCAAGAGAATTGCTTGAACCCAAAGATTTGTGGTTGCTGTGAGCTGTGATGCCACGGCATTCTACTGAGGGTGACAAAGTCAGACTCCATCTCAAAAAAAAAAAAGATACTAGATGAGGCCTTCATGCTCTGACCCTCACATGTCTCTCCAACCCTTTTCATCATATGCCTTTCCCCACAGTCGACAACATTCTGTAAACCTAAACCAAAACTGTAAACCAGACTCTGCAGTTCTTGGAACGTTCCTGTTCTCCCTCCCTTTTCTGTCCTTGCACAAGGTGCTCCCACCGGAAGTGCTTTTTCCCTAACTAACTGGACTGATTTCTCAGACCTTACTGAGATGTCACTTTTCTAGGAAGCCTGTTGGCCATCCTTCTTGAATGCTCTATATCTTGCCCTTAGGTAGTAACCCTGAACCTGTACCACATGTACCTGTTTACTTGTTTGTCTCTTTCACCACACTGGGAGCTGTTTGAGGGCAGGAAATGTATTTAGTCCGCTGTTGACCCTCAAGGTGTGGCACAGTGATTGGCATATAGAATGTACACCATAACTAATTGTTGCATGATCCTGAAGTTTGTGAACTGTGTTGTGTAAATATAGATATATACACCTGTCCATGGTCTTTTTTCATTCTTTACAAAAGATAATGTGTTTGAAAGACTTCAGTCATGGTGAACCAATTTTGTTTCCAACTTCCTAGCTGAGTTTCTGTGTGGGCTTGAGCTCATTCTCCTTTGTTATTATTTCATTTTTCAGCATAATGTGCTGAATGTCTTGTAACAATCAGCGTGATTGCTCTTTCCTATGAATAAGTCGCGTGAGTTACTGTGTGCACATCACCCAAGGGACTTGAGTACAAACCTCTTTTTTCCCTTTTTTAATAGTTTCATGCTCTTATTTTTTATTTATTTATTTTTTGTATTTGAGAGAGTGGATGTGTATGCCTCCAAAGCAAGTTTGCTGTCAGAGACAGAGGTGAAAGGACAGCAGAAGTCCATATCCTTACTGAGAGCTGTCCCTACAAGGGTCACTTGTATGTACTTCATAGGCCTCTTGATATGGTGGTAATGACAGAATTTTCAAAAATAAATTTTAATAAAGTTCAAGAAAGAGGAATAACGTATGAGGCCCTAAAGCAGTATCTCAAGTGTGGGGGTCCAGGGTGGGTGTCTTGGCTGCCTTATCCAAAGATCAGGTTGGTTCCTCTGAAATAGCCCTTATGAGAATAAACAGAAATGGATGAATGAATGAATGTAAGTAACTCGATAAAATAGTAATAAAAGGCTAAGACATTAGGAGATGGCATTAGATAATTTTGGAATAGACAAAAATAAAACTTTAATAAAATGTTTGTACTAAGGACTCTAGAGATTGTATACCTTATATTTATGTACTCTTCATTTCTCTTTTTATTTATTTTATGTAGAGAGCAGCGTGACACATCTCCGACCCCCCCCCCCCCACCGGAGGCTGCCTACTAGTTTGCAGTTAATACCATTCTACTATATTCTTTTTCTTTTAGACAGTTTCATTATGTCGCCCTCAGTAGGGCGCTGTGGCGTCACAGCTCACAGCAACCTTAAACTCGGGATTAAGCGATTCTCTTGCCTCAGCCTCCCAAGTAGCTGGGACTACAGGTGCCCGCCACAACGCCGGACTATTCTTTTGTTGCAGTTGTCATTGTTGTTTAGCTGGCCCTCTTGGTTTGAACCTGTCAACCTTGGTGTATGTGGCCGGCACCCTACCCACTGTTCTACAGGCGCGGAGCCATTCCACTATGTTCTTACAAAGGTATTACCAAGGTCAGTTAGCTCAATGTTTGTTTCTTGTTTGAGAAAAATACAGAACAAAAAAGAGGAGATTCTTGACTTGAATAGGAGAGAGGAAAAGAAAATTGAAATGGAAATACAATGGTGCATTTACCCACAGAGTTCACCGATTATTTTTCAATTTAAAAATCTAGTTTTGCCATTTCGTGTTGATGGAAATACTGCCATTTGGAGATAGACATTAGCAAAACATAAGCCAGTTGCCACTGTTTTTCTGTGGCATCCTGGTTTTGCAGTCGGCAACTGGTCTATGACGTCTCAGGAACTCAAGCAATCTGATTTGCGTTAGAGATGAGAATACTTAAGTTGAAGTGCCCTTATAAAGGTCTATAAAATGACAAAAAAACAGAAAAGGATTTAAAAAAGAAATAGCTATTTGAATATTGTCTGGCCAGTAAACAAGTCCAAGTTCTGCCAGTCAGTTTTCAAAATACTACTGATCGTTTCCTATGTACCTGCAAACTCTTTTCAAGATCCTAGGAAAAGGAATGAGGGGGAAAAAAGTGTTAAGCCTTTGCACAGAGGTTGGCTTCATGTTTGTGCATTACAACAATAAAGACTATTACAATAACAATGCAGGATCTGACAAACCGACCCTGCCAATAGTGGGAAAATTATCTTTATGGAACAATTGTTTTCTGCTAGAAGGCCCTCAATTAGAACTTTACTTAAGCATATATATATATTGTTTTTTACATTATTAGCAAATTGCTTTCTCCTGTAGTCCTCATGTAAGATGGGGTACACGCCGTGGATTTACAATATCCAGGTGTAATGAGGGATGGGAACTTAGAGGATAGGAGACAAGTGTTTTCGCTCTGCGGGAGTTGGCCACAAATCCTTCAACCCTAGCGGCGCAGTGTTTATTCCCGCTAACCTATGTGAGGCTTGCTTCTCGATTGCTCCCTTACATAGGAACGAGTCAGTTCACGTGCGTCCTTTTCTCCACTAGATGTCACTGTAAATCAGCTGCTGGAGGGTGGGACTCGGGTGTTTGGTGTTTCTTGAGCCAGTCTAGGGTTTTAAGTCTGGTCAGTCGCTGCACTTGGGTCCTCCACGACTGTGGAGTCCAGAGACTGACGCGGGCAGGGGAGCGCGCTCCAGAGGCGGTGGTCGGGCGCCGTGACCCGAGCGAGAGGGGCGGACGTGGCGGGGGTGCAGGGCGGAGGCGAGCCGGCCCCTAACAGGCGGCTAGATGCCTAGGCTGATTCGCCGCGCGTTCCCCTCCGCCCCCGCCGAGACGGTCACGTGCAGCCGAAGCGCTGCCCGCTACGGGCGGTGGCGGCAGAGGAGGGAGGGGCCGCGAGGGGCGGGCCAGCCGACCGGTAGCTCCGAGGCGCCGCGCCTGCTGTTTTGGGTCGCCCCAAGCCGGGCGCGAGCCGAGCGCTTGCGCAGCGCGGCGGTGAGTACGAGCTGGGGCGCGGAAATGCGGCTCGCACGGCGCGTGCACAGGGACGGCCGCAGCAGACGGGGAGGGGCTAGCGTGCGCGCTCAGGGCCGCCAGGGGGCGGGGTTGCGGCGCGCGCGATCGCTGGAGGGGGAGGGACGGGGAGCAGCCGGGGAGCGCGCGCGGGGCCGGCCGCTGTGAGCGTGTGGGAACGTGGACCGCGGGGCGGCGGTGTGACTGGCTTTCCTCCGCCCAGCTCTCGGGTTCCTGGCTGGGACACTGTGCGGCGGTGGAGCCGCGGTCTGTGAGGCCGGAGGAGGAGGCCGGGCCCGGGCATGGTGGTCTGGGGCAACGCGGAAGGTGAGCGACTCGCGGGCCGGCGGCGGGGGTGGGGGAGGGGCGGGACCGGACACGCGTCTCCAGAGGCGCGGCAGACCCGCCCGGCGGCGGCCGGATCGCGGACCTACAGAGGTGGGCGGCGGAGGGGCGCGCTGGCCCTGGCCCCCTGCGGCCAGTGCTTGCGCGGCCTGCGCTGCCCGCGGCGCCCGCTCCTCACGCCAGCAGCGGCCGGGTTATGTAACGCGTGACCTCCCCTTCCCCCTCCGCCGTGGCGCGGTCGGCCCGGGCCCGCCTCCCGGCACACGGCCGCCCCGCGCGGACCCCTTGTGCCCGCGGCCCTTCTTTCCGCTCTCCCCGCGTCCTGCCGGCCCCGCTCACACTACGCCGCAAACTCCTTCCTCCTGCGCCGGCGCCTCGGCCGGCCATTCAGTGCCGCGCCATTCATTCCTGCGCGCGTTCGGGCGTTCGTTCAACAAGCGTTTGCAGAATGTCGACTCGGCCTCCCACCACAGTGTTGCTCCGGTATCCTTAGGGATCCCGGAGTCCCTATCTGAGTATCCGAAGGCAGTTTTTATTCACCTCGTCACCTTGTTACTTGTCTGTTCCCTTAATACACAGGGCATCTTTCACACTTGCACACAGTTAGAATGGTTCGACCTGTGTGTTTTCACTGCTTTCCTGTGTATTCCCAGTTTGCAAAGAAAAAACCTTAATGTAATACTCCTTAATTGACTCCACCTTGTTTTTTGAAAAATTGCAGATGACACAAGTCTACTAATTCTGTCTTTACCTTCATGTCCTCTCAGTAGACTACCTTCAGACGTCTACTGATTCTGTCTTTACCTTCACGTCCTCTCAAGCCATGTAGTAAGTAAAAATAATATCATTTAGGTGAAAATGTAGACTAGCACATAAGCATAAAAGGGCTTCTGAACTGTTAAGGACTTTATGTAACAATTCTTAATTCTCTGTATCTGCCCGGTGTCTGGCTTCTCCACTTTGACCATTTCCTCTTTAGGTGGGGTGGGACGTACCCTAACCTTGGTTCTTCCTGTGGAGTATTGTACACAATAACGTAAACTGTGGGTATCATCTACCTGTTTTTGCACGAACTAGTGCTGCATGTTCCCTCACTTTCTATACTCTGCTGGCACTTCAGAGCTTATCTAAAGTTCTGCTTCCAGGAACTCTTCAATCTACCAGTTGCCATTTTCCATATATTATAACAATTGTCTTTTTCTTTTTTTAAGAAGCAAGGTCTCACTCTGTTACCCAGGCTGGAATGCAGTGTCTCAATCATAGTTAAGCTCACTGCAGTCTGCAACTCCCAGGCTCAAGTGATCCTCCTACCTCAAAGTAAACCAGGACTATACCATGTGCTACCACAAGCAAAATTTTTAATTTTTAGTAGAGACACAAGGACCTTGCTAGTAGCCCAGGTTGGTCTCGAGCTCCTAATTATCTTATCCCTATTCTCTTTTTCTCATATTTTGTAAGTTCCTTGAGGGTGTAGTCTTTCCCAAACTCAGTGTCATTTGTCAAAGAATTTTAGTTCTATTTTATGGTAAATGATACATATTTAAGATTTTTTTAAAGGTGGTAATCACTCTTTTAGAATTAATATCTATAAAGTCTAGAGTAGAAAAAATTTCGAAATAATGTGCTTGAATGTGTAAGGTCACTCCATTTTCCCTCACCTCCAAGTTCAAAATTAATATTCTGCATATGAGAATTGAAGCCCGTTCTCTCCAACAATGAACTGGTCATTATTGAGATACATTACAATGACTGTATATAGTATAATAATTATTTATCATCCTTTCTTTGATAGCTGCTGTAGTGAAAAGATAGGGACTTCAGAATTAGATGTGGGTTTCATTTCTGGCTTTGCCGATAGTGACCTTGGACAAGTTATTAATATCTCTGATTTTCTCTCATTTATAAAATGAAGACATCATTTCACACATTGGGTAGCTAAGGGTTAAATGAGTTTTTTAAATGTAAGGTACCTTGTGAAATCTTGGTACACAGTAGGTGCTCAGTAAATACACACTGCCTTTGATATACCCCTTTAGTGTAATTCACAATTGAGAATATACCTTGATATGCTGGAGACACAGCAGGAGTCTAAGGTCCAGTATCCTTCGTTTACACTGTTAACACTAGTGCCTTCACTGGGGTCTCTGTTTCTCTTGTTCCCTGACTATTCTCTATATAACAATCAGTGTGATCTTTTTAAAGACATAAATTGACAGTTTCTTGCTCAATATCTTCCAAAATCTTGAATCTAAGCCCCTTAGAAATGCCCCATTGGTGCATTTTGGATTTAGCAGCTGCCAGTTTCTTTCTTTTTTTTTTTTTTTTTGTTATCGTTGGGGGTTCATTGAGGGTGCAAGAAACCAGGTTACACTGATTGCATTTGTTAGGTAAAGTCCCTCTTACCTTTTGGGGGCAATTGTGCCTTGCCCCCAAAAGGTGTGTCACACACTGAGACCTTACCCCCCCCTCCTCCCCTCTCTGTTCTTCCTTTCCCCCACCTACTCCCTCCCCTCTCTATGCAGGCTGCCAATTTCTAACCTTAACCTCTTACCACATGACCTTCATCATCGTATTCCAGGCCTGTAGTTGTTTTGTCAGTTCTTGAACAAACTGTTCCTACCTTGGGATGTTATACTTAACTGTTCTTCTAAGTGGACTATCCCTTCCCCTAGGTCAGCAGTTCTCAACCTGTGGGTTGTGACCCCTTTTTAACAATGAAAATACATTGCGGCATTAGGAAGGTTGAGAGCCACTGTCCTAGGAGGTCATGGCTCTTGCCTTCAGACATTCTGTTTGCAGCTTGGAAGTCATCAACTCCAAGTGGCCTTCCTTGATCCCTAACATGGAAGCCAGCTCCTCTATCTGTCACCTCACCTTTCCTCTCCTTTTTTCTTTACAAGAGATAAGGTCTCACTCTCGTCCAGGCTAGGTGTGGTGGTGCAATCACAGCTCATTGCAGCCTTGAACTTCTGGGCTTGAGTGATCCTCCCTCTTCAACCTTCCAAACCACTGGGATTACAGGTGTGAGCCACTGCTCCTGGCCTCTCTCTCTCTCTCTTTTTTTTTTTTTTTTGAGACAGAGCCTCACTTTGTCACCCTTGGTAGAGTGCTGTGGCGTTACAGCTCCCAGCAACCTCGGATTCTTGGGCTTAAGTGATTCTCTTGCCTTAGCTTCCCAAGTAGCTGGGACTACAGGCACCCACCACAACACCCGGCTATTTTTTGTTGTTGTGGTTGTCAGGGTTGTTTAGCAGGCCCCGGCTGTGTTTGAACACGCCAGCCCCGGTGTATGTGGCTGGCACCCTAACTACTGAGCTATGGGCACCGAACCCCCTCTATCTCTTGATTGTTTTATTCTTTTTCTTTGTAGCATTTATTATTAGTTAAATATACACTATTCACTTATTTATTGATTTCCTCCATTAGATTGTTTGCTTCCAGCCCTCTTTCCAACTAGAGGACAGGCCTTGTCTGACTTGTACACAGCTTTATCCTCAGCACTTAGAACTGTGCCTGGTACTTAATAGGCTCTTAGCACAAGTCGTTGAGTGGTGATTGGTATAGCTGATTTGGACATCAAGTTCTGGAGTCAGACAGATTGTGTTAGAGTCCTGGTTCCTACCATTTACTGATTGTGAGGCCAAAGGCAAGCTAATAACTTTAGTAATTTTTGGTACCTCAGTTCATTTTTTAGGGCACTATAATGTGTACTTTATAGGATTATGGTGAATAATAATTGAGTTAATATATATAAATCCTTAGTACAGGTTTTTTTTTAACTTTTAAGAACTATTTGAAATTAGCATATTCACTTAGGGTTTTGTGTTTTCACATGAGATAAAGGTGGATTTAATTATGTAGTTTTTGCTGAATTTTTGTTAGCTATCAGTTTTATTTCTGGAACTCTTAAAATAAATACATTTTGTGGCTATCAAGAACAAATTAAGAAATGAACTGCTGAGAATGATAACTGGTATTTATTTGGTCTTAATGTGTAAGTTAGGTTTTTTATTCTTCAATCTGTAGAAGATGCTGAGAGTGATTATCTCAACAGCTGCCCACCAGAGTGGCTTTTATACATTTCCTTTCAAGTTCAGCTGGAGATCTGATTGTGGTGATGAAAGGACTTGCTGGGAGCCTCCTATCTTTAGACAGGAAAATCTTGAAGATCTAGTTGAAGTGTGAGTCTTCTAATATTTGGGAAGGAAAAGTGTGTTTAGTTTCTCCCTTATTTCATTTTGGGGTTTTCCTCTAATACTGTACTTGGTTCTTAATTGGAGTTTAAAATAACCCAGCTTATATTTATCTTCCTTTCCCTTTCTGTTCTTTTTATAATGTGATTGTTTTTTCTTTACCATTTACGGAAGTAGGAGAGGAAAAAATTGATGAGGACATTGACTTTATAATAGGTAATTAGAGCTAATACAACTTGAATTATTTTACCAAGTAAGATTTCTGCCTGTGGTAATTACACTTTCATAATACTATTTTTACTTAGTCCACTTGTCCTGAGTAAGATGTTTCTTTGTAGTAACATGTTTTATTTTTCAGTCTGAACTTTAACAAGTAGTACCGTCCTAAACTTGGGGCCTTAATTAAAAAAAAAGTCAAGACTAGGTGTGGTGGCTCATAGTCTAGGAGGTCTAGGTGGGGGGATTGCTTGAGCTCAGGAGAGACCGCAGATAGAGACCCCCATCTCCACTAAAAATAGAAAAATTACCCAGACATCATGGCACACACCTGTAGTCCCAGCTACTTGGGAGGCTCATGTAGGCGGCCAGTCTTGAGATCCTGAGGTTGTAGTGAGCTACAGTGATGTTACTGCATTCTAGACAAGGCAACAGAGCAAGGCTCTGTCAAAAAAAAAAAAAAAAAAAAAGTCAGATTATTGTTGCTTTATGTAACATTTGTTTCAAAATTTAATAATAATTGCTAAAGTATTAAATATTTTCTGTGTGCCAGGCTCTTACTAAGTTCAGGGTCTCATTTAATATCCACAACTACCATATAAGGTAGGTATGATTGTAAAGAAACAAATTTAGAGATTATTATTTGGCTAGGTCACACAGGTAAGGAGTTAAGATTTTAACCTAGTTCTACCTGATTCCATAGATACTCTGCTGTGAGGCACACTGAAAACAAGAAGGGCCAGGTGTGGTGGCTTATGTCTGTAATCCCAGCACTTGGGAGACCGAGGTGGGTGGATTGCCTGAGCACACAGGTTCGAGACCAGTCTGAGCCAGAGTGAGACTTCCTCTCTAAAAATAGCTGGACGTTGTGGGGGGTGCCTGTAGTCTCAGCTACTTGGGAGGCTGAGGCAAGAGAATTACTTAAGCCCAGGAGTTTGGGGTTGATGTGAGCTATGACATCATGGCACTCTATGGAGGGTAACAAAGTGAGACTCTATCTCAAAAAAAAAAAAAAAAGAAAGAAAGAAAACAAGAAGAGGGGGAAAGGTTGGCTCATGCCTATTATCCCAACATTTTGGGAGATGGAAGTGGGAGGATCACTTGAGGCCAGAAGTTTGAGACTACATAGACCCTGTTTCCATAAGAAATTAAAAAAAAAAATAGGCATCTGATGGCACATGCCTGTTGTCCCAGCTACTCATGAGACTGAGGCAGGAGGATCACTTGAACTCAAGAGTTTGAGGCTGCAGTGAGCTATGATCACACCACTGTATTCTAGCATGGGAGATAGAGTGAGACCCTGTCTCAAAAACAAGCAAACAAAAAGCCAACAGAAGTTTCTGTTTGTAAACTTACCATTATATTTTATCATGTTTGTATATGTTTCTCTTAACTATTGGCATTTTCATCATTATTTGTGGCTAAGATTTTTTTAGATTTAACTTGGCTGTACTTTCTTATATTCTATATATTTCTATATATTCTTTAAGTATGAAATATTGTAATAGAATAGTGATTTAAAAATCTTTCGTAGTTATTCTTATTAAAAAGTCATTAAAAATAAACCAGAGAATCATGTGTGTCATGATACGTCAGCTTTATAAATAGTTTGAAAAAGGTTTTGCATATTATAGGTGTGATACATCAGGTGTATTAAATTTGTCTAAGGCTAAAATAAATTTCAGGTAGCAAGTAAATATTTGAAAAATTATTAGGATGTGTTTCTGCTGATTACAGAAATCTTTGTTTTTGGTTAAGTTAGGAGGAACACATTTTTACATACATTTAAATGATTTTTGACATTTATTTGGAAGACTTTTTTAATTTGTAAGAATATCTAAATTATGAATTAACTTTTCAACACCTAAGTAGATTCAGAATGTCAGTGCTAGAAAGAATCTTACAGATTCCGTAGGCCATGCCTTTATATTTTACTGGGGGAAAGTGAAACCTTCAGAGTCACTCACCTGCTAAAGAGTTTTTAAAAATAAGACTAGAACTCGACTCCAAGGTCCTCTGCTAACCGCTGCAGAAAATCAAATGATGCATTTTTGTGAAATTGTGACTTAAAGTCTTGTTATTATTTTTTATCATTGAAAGAGTAATAGAAAAAAATTCTTGACCTCTATTCATGATGCAATTGGAAATTATGCTTTCTCATCTAGGCACGTAATGGCCTTGCCCATAGAGGATAGTTTGAGAATTATTTTAAAGAGACCAGTCTGATCCTGTGGTTTGCACTTGAATTAAAAGATTATATAGAAGTGAGCAAAAAATTTTTGCCTTTCTGTGCAGCCACTACTTCCCAGTCATTTACATACCCAAATATATACTTATTTATTAATTTTTTATATATACTTATTTTCTTAAAACTTAAAGTATGCTTTAAATTTCTTTTATGGTATTCAAGGCTACCTGTTTCCTCAACTACCTTAGTTTTTCTACCACTACATCTGGGCATACCAGTCAATTCCAGAATGTTGTCCTAAACATTTTTGTGTATATTTTTCTTTTGTGGTTTTGATTATGAATTTTCCTTCCTGAAATTTCTGCCTGCCTCCCTATCCCCTGCTGTTCCATAAAATCCTATTACAGTTCTTAGCTCAGCTCTGCCTCTTTAATGATTATTCTTGGGCTTCTCCAACGTGAGGTTTATTGCTGTTTTCTGTATGCATTTATTGCATTCTGTCAGTACCTCTAAATGTAGGATTGCATGTGATAGCTTTATGAAAACGTAAGGAAGAGTGAGAGGCCAGATAAGAGAAATTTTGTCATGTATAATCTGATTAAAACCTTCAATTAGCTGGGTGTGGTGGTTTGTAATCCTAGCACTCAGGGAGGCTGAGGCAGGAGGATTGCTTGAGCCCAGGAGTTTCAGGTTGCTATGAGCTACACCATGGCACAGTACTCTAGCCCACATAACAGAGCAGGACTGTCTCAAAAAAACAAAAAAAAAAATCCCAAACCTTCAACTAGTGAGCTGCATTTTAGTGAGTTGCATTTACTCTTGCTGTGAAATTCTTTTTACTTAGTATATACCTTGTAGCAACTTTCTTCTTAGTATAACATGTTTCATTACTTCTGAACTGCAGCCCTTGTCTCTCCACCATTTTAGGTAAGGGCAAAATCAATTACTCTGTAAATGTATGCCTCTGACCAGCAGCATCAGTGTTACCTGGGAACTTTTTAGAAATGCAAATTCCTGGCCCTACCCTAGGGTTCACTGAGTCAAAAACTTAGGAGTTGAGGCAAACTTGAATGACCACTGTTTCAAAAATGGCCCCTCTTTGATATTGCCTCCTTGGTTCTAAGGCTAAGTTCTGTTCCTATTACTAGCCCTTCTGCTGTAGCCTTTGGAATTCCTGATTTACTGCAGACTTGAACTTTTTTTACACATAATCATTTGGCTTTTCTGTGATAATGTACCACTTCTTAGTGAAGATCAGTGACCTTTTATTCCTTCCTGTAGACTCATTTTACCATGTCATGTCCAGAATGTTATTTTGTTTTCTTTTGTAGCTTGATTCCTACTTACAGAAGTGCTAAGTTAGAGATGCATGCAACCTAGAGGAGATGTTTAATAAAAGCAGTTGAGCCATGTAGTTTGGAGACAGGAAAACTGAGGGAGGCTGTTAGGAAACCAGGTGACTTGGCTGCACTCTGGAAAGCAAGGGAAGGCAGTTTATGTACTTTATAGTGTTTCCATGTCTTTCTCTTTCCCTTTTGATGGAAATTTGTAATTCTAGGTAAAGAAATTATTAGTAATTCTTTCAGAAAGTCACCTTCAGTTTGCATTCACATGATTGATTTTGCTAAATCAAGCATCTTTTGGTGGGCTGTTTTTTTCTTTTCTTTTCTTTTTTTTTTTTTTGTGGTTATGAATACCCAAAAGGATAAAGGAGGGAAAACTCTTGATGTATTGAATTGTTTGGGATAGAGGCTTTCCTTTTAATCATACGAGCCTCAAATTGGAACATTACAAATGTTTTTTATGCATTTTCAGTTTTAATATATCCAGATATTTTTTATATAGTACATTTTATTGTTTGTCTCTTTTTACCTCTTATTTACTTAAATATTAAATGAAAATGATAGTATTTGTTTATGGGTACAGGCTAAGCTGCTGTAACAGAATCTTCAGAATGCGGTAGCACAAACAGTATTGAAGTTTCTTTCTCCTGTGAGTCCAAAGGTAGGCAAGCAATCCACAAAGGATGAGCAGCTCGTTATTAGGTTGTTCTGTGTTCCACATTCCTTTTGTTTGCTTAGCCATTCTCTAGGATATTGTCCTCCTTCCCAGGGGTGAAAGTGAGTTACTTGAAAACTGCATTCCAAAAAATTAGAAAAACAGCTTCCTTTAAGAATATGTCATATTTTATACACATTACTCATATCCTGTTAGTTGGAACCTAGTCACATGGCCACTCCTGATTTTAGAGGAGCCTGGAAAATGTAGTCTCTAGTTGGCAATCCTGCTTCTCACTAAAAGGGGTGGGGAAGGCGTTCTGTTACTAAAAGAGGAGTAAATATTGGAGGACACTGCCATTCCCAAGACCACCCTCACTTCTGACCCTGCAAGTTTGAGGATCCTCACCACCCTTAGGTTCAATAATTTGCTAGAAAGCTAGAAAGGTTCCCAGAGCTCCAGAAAACTCTTGTACTTTTGATTGGATTTATTACTGTGCAAAGATAGAATACAGTCAGCTAAGGGAAAAGGTACATGGGGTACACAAGAAGAAAGAGTTCCATATATGGAACTAACAGTTGTCCTCTCCCTGGGGACTCTGGGCAGTGCTAACTTCTGATACCGGTGGTGTAACAATACAGAGAATTGCCCATCAGGGAAACACACCCAAGTCTTGGTATCCAGTTGGTGTTGGGGCTTATTCACTTAGATGTGATTGACAGCAGGCACGTCTGACCTTTAGTCATTCAACCCTTCTGGAGGTTGGATAATCCCTGGCTCTAAGCCTTCACATAAATCAGTGTTACACTATCTGGAGTGGTTCAAAGCCCCTAAGTAAACAAAGGCTTAATACGCAGGACATTCCAAGGGCTTAAAGATCACCCTCCAAGAACCAAGGGTAAGGTTAACTCTCCATTTACATAGCCACATCTGTAGATAGGTAGAAAGACTTACATAATACATAATGCTTTTGCTGCAAGCTTTTTTGTTTTATTTAAATGGATAGATGTACAGAAGCATATATATTTCAGAAACTACAAGACACTAGAATTTGTCAGGTGCAATTGCCTACTTGGGGAAGAGCTAAGATCAGACCGATAATGACTTGCTTAAGATCAGAGAACTAGTTAGCAACAAAATTGGTACTGACTCTGGGTCTTTACTAGTTCTCTTGAATATGGACTAGTTAGGATGTAGATGGAGCTTATTTGTAGAGCTTGTTTTCTTTCTTAGTCCTGTTAAATATGACTGCTGCTTTGTCTGACCCAGACAGGTGCTACATGCCTGGGTGAAGAAGCAGCTGTTACGTTGAACTGAATTAGGCTAGTTAAGTTTAATAATGTTCTAACCCAACTTTTTTAGCAGTTCATGTTGGTACTATTTTAGTTTCTCCTTTCCCCAAACAGGGAACACAATTTGTAGATTAGCGGTCTCCAACCTTTTTTGGCACCAAGGTCTGGTTTCATGGAAGACAGTTTTTCCATGGATGAAGAAAAATTAGATTCTCATAAGAACATGCAACCTAGATCCCTCGCATGCACAGCTAACAGGGTTCATGATCCTGTGAGAATCTAATGCTGCTGATGTGACAGGAGGCGGAGCTCAGGGGCTGATGCCTGGGATGAGGAGCGGCTGTAAATACAGGTGAAGCTTTGCTTCTTGTGCTTGTGGTCCAGACCATTGACCACACACCAGGAGGTGAGCCGTGGTAGGCACGAGGGTTGAGGGGTTGAGGACTGTGGTAGAGGATGAGAATGATTTTGTACCACAAATCAGCAGTGCAGCCTGATAGAAAAATTTAATGTCTCTACCCTAGAAGAAATCTGCAAAATAAGTAGTACTTTACCTATCTACTAAATAGATGAACTGTGAAAATAAATGATAGATTTAGAGGGCCTTTTGAAAAATAAAAGCACTATAGAAATACATTAGTGGTGGTGTGTTTAAATGTAAAGAATTTAAATTAGAATGTAAAATTTAAGGAACATTGAAAGGAAGGAAATGCAGTGTCAGTTAACAGGTGAATTTTTTAGATAATGGGAATATAATTTCCCTACTCCCTTTCTGTTTTCCAGTTTTCTACAGTAAACTTGTATTACTTTTATAAATAGAGGAGGACAAAGTGATTTTAAAAAGGAATGCCTAGCAAGACTGAATACTGTACTTAGCAGCATGATAAAGCAGTATATAAACACGAATTGGTAATGGGGTATAGTGGAGACTGTCCCAAGAAAAGATGAAAAGATCAGACTCACTTGAGGGAAAGGCTTATGCACCACAGTCCATATTTTCTTTAGGACCGTGTTGTATGCCACTTTAATTTGATAGATAGAAGTTCTTTGAGTTCTGTGTTTATAAAGTTGGATCTCATCTAGTACAGGAATTATTTCATTGCAACAGAAAAAAATGGTAACAGGAAAATGTTTCAGTATGGTGAAGGTGAAAATACCACAATGTTGTAGAAAAGGGTTCTGTGCACGTACTATCTTAGGAATAAAATTCGATCTACGTATCTTAGACTTTTTGTTCACATATTATTAAAAGAGATATTATGTGTATAAAATGCAGTGCTATCCTTAGAGGGTAAACATCAGCTTGTTTTAGAATCAGTTACCAAAAGCCAGGTATATGCTGAAGACTAGTGCCAGTAGTAGTGCTTCTTTGGAAATTGTGCCCTTCATCTAAGTGCCTGATTTTTGGTTTGGTTTTAAATAGGTTGGTGAGAGTCAAAATCAAAACCTGACTGTCGTTTGTGGGATGGGTCTGGAAGTTTGCTCTGCTTCCCTGAAATTCAGTAGTCTCTATAGTGCCAGTGTAACTTCAGCAATCTGAGAACTGTAGGCTTAGAGAATGATACTCATTATGGTTGAGTCAGAACAAATGACAAACTGGCCATATTTTTGTTCTAATTGTTAAATAAGAAGCTGATTATCTGGTGTTAAAGCTTAACCATTTAAAGAAAAATAAGAGTATCTTGGAGCAGACATTGTCAGACTATTTTAGTGCTTGTGTACTGGCACCTCACTTACTCCTAAGGGTACTGGTCTTTATAGATTACTTCTGTGAAAGGCCTGTCACTACCTCAATTTTAAGAAAAAACAAAACAAACAAAAAAAACCACCCATATACTGCTGTACAGATTTCTTGGAGAAGTAACCTCTTTCCCAGCTGTGCATCTCTTTTCTGTAGCTTGGCAGGTTCTGTGATCCTGGCTGCCTGTGGAGAGTTTCCAGCTTCAGAAGTCCTTTTTTCCTGTCCTTTACTTTCTTTTCTTTTTTACAAAATTTTAATTGTAAAATATATATAACATACAAATTTGCCATTTTTAAACATGTAGTTTATTAAGTACATTCATATTGTTTGGCAATGATCAGCACCATTTATCTCCAGAACTCCTTGTTTTTTTAGACAGTCTCTGTCACCCTGAGTATAATGCTGTGGTGTCATCATACCTCACAGCAACTTCAAACTCTTGGGCTCGAGTGATTCTCTTGCCTCAGCCTCCCAAGTAGATGGGATGACCGCCATAGGGCCTGACTAGTTTTTCTATTTTTAAGAAGCGGTCTCGGTCTTGGTCAGGCTGTTTTCAAACTCCAGAGCTCAAGCAATCCAAAGTTCTAGGATTATAGGTGTGAGCCACCATGCCTGGCATATCTCTAGAACTCTTTTGCCTTGCCTAAGAGCATTCCATTAAATAATAAACTCCCCCTTACTGGGCGGTGCCTGTGGCTCAGTGAGTAGGGTGCCGGCCCCATGTACCAAGGGTGATGGGTTCGAACCCAGCCCTGGCCAAACTGCAATAACTGGCCTGGCCTGGCCTGCAGGTACTTGGGAGGCTGAGGCAAGAGAGTCGCCTAAGCCCAAGAGTTGGAGGTTGCCGTGAGCTGTGACACTACGGCACTCTACTGAGGGCAACATTGTGAGACTCTGTCTCTAAAAAAAAACAAACTAATAATAAGGGGCAGCACCTGTGGCTCAAAGGAGTAGGGCGTCAGCCCCTTATGCCAGAGATGGCAGGTTCAAACCCAGCCCTGGCCAAAAACTGCAAAAAAAAAAAATTAAGTAACTCCCCCTTACAACCACCATACTGCTGACTATCTCTATGAATTTAACTACTTTGAGTACTTAATATGAGTATTAGTCCTTTTGTAAATGTCTTATTTCACTTAGCATATTCAAGTTTCATTAATATTATAGCTATGAGTTGGAATTTTAAGACTGTATACTATTTCATTGTGTATATATGCCACATTTTATTTATCCATTCTTCTGTCCATGGACACTTGGGTGGCTTCTGTCTTTTGGATATTGTGAATAATGATATGAACATGGATATACAAATATCTGTTCATGTCTGTGCTTTCAGTTCTTTTGGGTAGAATTATATGGTAATTCTAGTTCTAATTTTTAAATAACTGCTATGCTGTTTCCATAGAAGCTGCACTATTTTATATTTCCATCAACAATGCACAAAGGGTCCAGTTTCTTCCCATCTTCATCACTTATTTTCTGTTATTTAAAAAAAAATTTTAATTGTTACAGTTAAATGTATAACATGTATACCCATAAGGATAAGGATATACAAATATTATCTTTTTTTTTTTTTTTTGGCGGTTTTTGGCCGGGCTGGGTTTCAACCCGCCATCTGGGTTTCAACCCGCCATATGGGGCCGGTGCCCTACTCCTTTGAGCCACAGGCGCCACCCTACAAATATTATCTTTATGGGCATATGTGATGTCTTGATACAAGTATACAACATAAATTAATCAAATCAGGGTAATTGGGGTAGCCATCATCTCAGGCATTTATCATTTCCTTTTGTCAAGAGCATTCCAGTTTCTAAAGTTACACTCTATTTTACCACTTTGTCGTGCCATCAGATATTGCTTATTCCATCCATATTTTTGTGCCCATTTTACCCCCACTTCATCCCCTGTCTTTTTCCCAGTCTCTGGTAATCATCATTCTACTCTGTTTCCATGAGATCAGTTGTTTTTAATAATTTGCTCCCACATACGAATGAGAACATGCAAGATTTGTTTTTCTGTGCTTGGCTTATTTTACTTAACATAGTGTTCTCTAAGTTCCATCCATGTTTTTGTAAATGTCAGGATTTCCTTTTTTTGTGGCTATATAATCTATTGTATGTATGTACCACAGTTACTTAAACCATTCATTTATTGATGGACACTTAGGTTGATTTCATATTTTGGCTCTTGTGAATAGTGCTGCAATAAACCTGAAAGTGTAGATATCTTTTCAGTATACTGAGTTCCCCTCCTTTGGATCTATGCCCAGTAGTGGAATTGCTGGGTTGTATGTGGTAGTTGTGTTTTCAGTTTTTGGAGAAACCACCATACTGTTCTCCATAATGGTTGCACTAATTTATATTTCCACCAGTAGTGTATGAGGGTTCCCCTTTCTCTACATCTTTGGCAATGTTGTTATTGCTTGTCTTACTGGTAAAAGCCATTTTAACTGGGGCGAGATGATACCTCATTATAGTGTTGATTTGCATTTCTTGATTAATGATGTTTTGTATTTTTTCATATACCTGTTGGCCATTTGTATGTCATCTTTTGGGAAATGTCCATTCAGATCTTTTGCCCTCTTTTTTTTTTTTTTTTTTTTGAGACAGAGTCTCACTGTATGTTGCCCTCAGTAGAGTGCAGTGGTGTCACAGCTCACAGCAACCTCAGACTCCTGGTCTTAAGCGATTCTCTTGTCTCAGCCTCCCAAGTAGCTGGGATTACAGGCACCCACCAAAATGCCCAGCTGTTTTTTGTTCTTATTGTTGTAGTTGTCATTGTTTAGCTGGCCCAGGCCAGGTTCAAACCCACTAGCCTGGGTGTGTGTGGCTGGCGCCATGACCACTGTGCTACAGGTGCCGAGGCCATTTTTTAATTAGATTATTCAATTTTTTTCATGTCAAGTTTTTGGAGTCCCTTGTATATTCTAGTTATTAGTTCCTTGTTGCATGAGGAGTTTGCCGATATTTTCTCCCATTCTGTGGACTGTCTCTTCACTTAGTTGACTGTTGGCTGTGCAGAAGCTTTTTAGTTTCCGTGATCCTGTTTGTCTAGTCTTTGCTTTGTTTGCCTGTGTTTTGGGGGTATTACTCAAGAAGTCCATCCCAGACCAATGTCCTGAAGTATTTCCCCAAAGTTTTTTTTGGTAGTTTCATAATTTCAGGTTTTAGGTTTAAGGCTTCAATCCATTTGGTTTGATATTCATATATGGTGAGAGATAAAAGTCTAGGTTCTGCTTATGGATATCCAGCACCATTTACTGACGAGACTGTTCTTTCCCCACTGTATGTTCTTGGGAGTTTTGTTAAAGATAAGTTCACTATGGGCTCGGCACCTGTAGCTCAAGCTGCTAGGGTGCCAGCCACCTACACGAGACCTGGCGGGGTCGACTCCAGCCTGGGCGCGTGACACAACACGGACAACTACAACCAAACTATAGCTGATCATTGAGGGGGGCACCTGTAGTCCCAGCTACTTGGGAGGCTGAGCAAGAGAATTGCTAAAGCCCAGGAGTTGGAGGTTGCTGTGAGTTGTGACTTCATAGCACTCTACCAAGGACAACAGCTTGAGACTCTGTCTTTAAAAAAAAAAAAGATAAGTTTACTATGGATATGTGGATTTATTTCTGGGTTCTCTCTGTTCTGTTGGTCTGTGTTTCTATTTTTTATGCCAGTACCATGCTTGTTTAGGTTACTGCAACTCTGTAGTATAATTTGGAGTCGGGTAATGCCTCCAGTTTGTTCTTCTTACTTAGGATGGTTTTGACTTCTGGGTCTTTTGCGGTTTCATTTACATTTTAGGATTTTTTTTTCTGTTTCTTGAAGAATGTCATTGATATTTTGATGGGGATTATATTAAATCAGTAGGTGCTTTGGGTGGTATGGACATTTTAACAGTATTCATTCTTCCAGTTAATGAGCATGGACTTTCTTTACATTTTTTGTGTCCTCTTCAATTTCTTTCATCAGTGTGATACAGTTTTTTATGGAGATCTTTTACCACTTTGGTTAAGTTTATTTCTAGGTATTTTATTTTATTTGTAGCTGTTGTTTATGGGATTCATTTCTTTGTTTCTTTTTCAGATTGCTTACTGTTGGCATATTGAAATGCTACTGAATTTTGTTATGTTGATTTTGTATCCTATAACTTTACTGAATTTGCTTATCCATTCTGAAAGTTTTTTTGTAGAGTCCTTATGTTTCTGTAGATAAAAGATCTTACCTGCAAACAAGTATAATTTGACATCTTCTTTTCTCATTTGCATGCCTTTTTTTTCTTTCTCTTGTCTGATTGCTCTAGCTAGAACTTCCAGTGCTATGTTGAATAACAGCGGTGAAGGTGGGCATCTTTGTCTTGTTCAAGATCTTAGAGGAAAGACTTTCAGTTTTTCCCCATTCAATATGATACTAGCTATGGGTATGTCATACATGGCTTTTATTGTGTTGAGGTAAGTTCCTTTTATACCCAGTTTCTTGAGTTTTTTCATGAAGGGATGTTGAAATTTATCAAATGAAATGATTGTCTGGTTTTTTGTCTTATATACAAGACTAATGGTAATTTTATATACAGTATTTTCTTAATTTCATTACATAATATTTTGAGTATGAGAAAGAAGATGCATGTGGGTCTAACTAAAATATGTAGGCAGTATGGAGGATACATATCAACAGAAATGTTGATAATCCTGTGTATTGTGTGCTTCCTGTCACCCACATCTCCCTTTTATTTGTACAGTTTAGGTTGTCAGGTAGCTTTGCTGCATGCCAGGTTGGTCTGCTTTTCTTAGCATTCTAGAGCTACATCATGTAGTTTGTCTTATGCTCCCATGCCTGCACCCCAACTTCTGCCCATCCTATTCAAAATCATTCCCTCAAGTTTATTTGTAGGGCTTGTACTTCCTTGACTGGAGTTCATTTCTTTTTCTTATTTTATTTTAATGTTTAAATTATTTTATTTTATTTATTTTATTTTTGGGGGGCAGAATTTCACTCTGTTACCCTGGAGTTGAGTGCCACCGTATCGTCATAGCTCATAGTGACTTCAAAGTCTTGGCTCAAGCAATCCTCATGTCTCAGCTTCCTGAGTATCTAGGATTACAAGCACCTGCCATAACGCCTGGCTAATTTTTCCTGTTTTTTTAGTAGAGACATAACCATTCTTGCTCAGGCTTGATTCTTTTTAGATCATAGAATTTTAGAATGCAGACTAAAATGCCTATTTCATTTGTCTTAGTAGTGCCTAGTGTACTATGGTCTTTTACACACAGTGCTATTCTATTAGCTTTGATCTGTAGATAGTTTAAGAAATATGGTGTCCCCCATACCTAGGCTCTGAATTATTTCTTAGGTGCCATGATTATCTATGCTATGAAATGTAATCTCTATAGCTATAAACTGAACTGTCTGGCATCTGCCATGTGACAAAATTATACAATTGATACTATACAGCAGTGACAGGGCTGATAAATTGACACTTCTAATATTCAGCAAAGATCAGACTCAGAGTTCCTCTAGCGACTGTCATAGGATACCTTGGGCTATACATGGACTATTTAAGTGAATTTGATAAGACAAGTTACCATAAATCTTAACTTGGAATAAGTAAAGGGGACCTCACAATTAGAAAATCAAAATTGTTATAGAATCAGATTTCTAAAATTGAAGTACATCTCTAAAGTATAATTAATTTTTTATATTTAGCGTCTATAAATAGTTCTTTAGTGTGTCTTCAATACAGCACCAAAGAGAGCTCTACCTAACTACCCAAATTTCATGTTTCTAAAACTGAAGTGTATATTGAAGTACTAGATGAGTACATACACTAGTTGAAGTACATTGGAGTACTAGTTGGTATTAATCAGATAACCCAACCTCAGATTAGAATTGAGACCCAGAGAGATGGAGATTTCCCAGAGATCAGTAAAGCCAATTAGTGGCAGAACCTGGACTGGAAACACTTGCTCTTATCCCAGTTTTTTATACATAGTCTTTGATTCACTTGTGTTGTATACTATGCTACAAACATTAACAGTATCATTATTTTTATTTAGTTAGTATTTAATATTGATTTATCCAGATTCTTTCCTTGATGCACTTTTTCCCCTTTATTTTAAACTTTCCATCTAAGATAGTGGTTTCCCAACCTTCCTAATGCTGCGACCCTTTACTACAGTTCCTCATGTTGTAGTGACCCCCAATCATAAAATTATTTTCATTGCTGCTACATAACTGTAATTTTGCTACTGTTGTGAATCATAATGTAAATATCTGATATGCAGGATGTATTTAGGCGACCCTGTGAAAGGGTCGTTCGACCCCCAAAGGGGTTGTAACCCACAGGTTGAGAACCGCTGATCTAAGAGAATTTTCCTTCAGTGCCAGGAATGTTCTTTAGGATTTCCTTTAATGAAGTTTTGCTGGTGGCATTAATTCGTTTTCATTTGCCTGAAAATGCCTTTATCTCATATTTTTTGGCTGAAATTTCCATTGAATACAGAATTGTTAGAAATTATTTTTTTCAGCAGTGTTGTCTTCCGGCTCCTGTTCTGGTTGAGCAGATAGCTAATTGCTGCACCTTTGAGTATTCTGAATGGAATCTTTGATTTTCATTTTGTTTTACTATTACACGTCTCAGTATTAAGTTCCTTTCATTTTTTTCCTGCTTGGGCCTCATTAGACTTCTGGCATTTGTGGCTTGATACCTTTGATCAAATTTAGAATGTGGGCTCGGTGCCTGTGGCTCAAGTGGCTCAGGCGCCAGCCACATACACCTGAGCTGGCAGGTTCGAATCCAGCCCAGGCCTGCCAAACAACAATGACGGCTGCAACCAAAAAATAGCTGGCTGTTGTGGCAGGCGCCTGTGATCCCAGCTACTTGGGAGGCTGAGGCAAGAGAATTGCTTAAGCCCAGGAGTTGGAGGTTGCTGTGAGCTGTGAAGTCACTGTACTCTACCCAGGGCAACAGCTTGAGGCTCTGTCTCAAAAAAAAAAGAAAGAAAAAAAATTAGAATGTTTTGTCTTTTTTCCACATTTATTTGATAGATCTTCTCACATATCCTCTGTGTCTATTTCTGTCTCTTCCTCATTCTCCATCCTTTCTTGCCACTGTGCACTATGGGCTGTTTTCTCACAGCTTACTTTCAGATATTCTTTATTGCTTTTATCCATCTAATCACTCTTAATTTCTACTGTATCTTTCAGTTCTAGAGTTACCAGTTAGTTTCTTATATTTTCATATTCTCTGAAGATATTCTGAAATTTGTATGCTTGAACTTTGTAAGTACTGTTACCATAAAGCCTGTGTTAAATTCAGCATCTGCAGTCTCTGCATTTCTGTTTCTTTTGTTCTGTTGGTTCTCATGTACTGTCACCTCTTTATGCGCCTGATTATTGTTATTTGTGTCCCAGAGATTATATTTTTAGAATTGCTTGTAGAAATATGCGAGGTTTAGGATGTTGTCGTCATATTCCTTAGAGGACTTGTCTTCTGCTAGGGATGCTGACTAGCAGCTCACAGTCATCTTAATCGCCTGCCACATGCCCGACTATTTGTTGTTGTTGTTGTTGCAGTTGTCATTGTTCCTTACCTGGTCAGGGCTGGATTTGAACTCACCAGCCTCAGTTTTTGTGGCTGGCGCCATAAGCACTGTGCTACGGGTGCTGAGAGCCTCTTTTTCTTTCTCAAAAAAGCTTTAAACATTTGTCTGGAATGGTTTTGTTACTTTGGAATGAAGGGAAAGGACCTTTAATACCTTTGTTTGGTATTTATCTCAACTTTGTTTTATACTTGCCCACTTCACCCCCTTTTAACTGTTAAGTATTTTTCATATTGACCTTTTGCAGTAAGTATATAATAGAGGTTAAGTACATGGGGGCTCTTAAATAAATTGACTAATGAGTCCAACGTTTAAGATATATTTTATTCTTTCATTTACCTTTATTTAGCACTTTAATAGTTGAATTTAATTATTAGGAGTTTTGTCCTTAGTGTATAATGGCTAGAATTCCCAAACTTTTTACTTGTAAGAGCAGGTGTATGGATATGAGGTCAAGAGCTGTGTGTTAATGCATTTCCTAGACTCCTTTAAGGCACCTGTTCTCAACTTGTGGGTCATGACCCACAGGAACTGTATTAAAGGGCTATGGGATTAGGAAGGTTGAGAACCACTGCTTTAAGGTAAGAGAGGAAGTCTTAAGATAAGAGGGGACTGGACAAAGTGAGCATCTTGAAAAGAGAAGAAATATTTAATAGAAAAATACATGGCAATTCTGGGACTTGATTTAATAATGAACCCATTGGGTATCCATGCCCTTACCCTTGTCAAATTAAAAAAAAAAAAAGTCTGCAGTGTTAATCAGTTTGTCTCCTGTTCTCAGAGCACTTTGCGCATGTCTCTAAAACTTACATATTGTCGTATATACTCAAGTATAAGCCGATTTTTTTCCGGCACAAAATTTGTGCCAAGTTTGGGTTTATCGGCACAAATTTTGTGCTGGAAAAAACTCGGCTTATACTCGAGTATATACGGTATATACGGTATCTTGTATCTGGGACTTAATTCTCTGAGAGCATTTATTTCTGCCTATCTTTTAGGCACCTTGTAAGTATAGACAGTACAAATTTATAATAAATGTAAATGTCAGCAAAGAGAAAATGCCACACACAGTATACTAAGTACAAAAATATTTCAAAGAATATACCTGTTAATGTGTGTGGATAGTGTTATTTTTTAAGTTGTTCAGTGAAAGATTCTTGTTAATCAGAGCTGATTTGGCTTGGATAATGTATAAGGCTTCATATGGTAATTTTTAAAATATAAACCTATATAATTACTAGAAAGAAAATATCTAAATAGTGATCATATTAATGTTTTTTTTTTGAATCATATTAATGTTGTGAAGGCTAATGAGTCATATCACAAGATGTAGCCTTTTGTGTTAGAAGACTTTGACTTTACAAGGAGTTTCATTTAAGGCCTACGAATCATTTTATGTCTTGCTAGTCACTAACTTAGCTGACACTTGATATGATCCATTATTAGTCATCTTGGTTATTTTGTAGTATAACTGGTTTAAGTCTTGCCTTTAGAAGAATGACTTAATTTGCTAGTTTATTATCCACAATAATCTTTCTGCATCATGTCCCCTAAGTTGTACTGTTTTAATTGACTTCCTTTATGGCTTTTTATAAAATAGGTGAATCTCACTGTGACTGTGCTCGTTAAGTGTCCAGTATACAATACCAAAGCAGAGCTTAAGAGCCACATAATAGGGCAATTCATAAAGGGAAACATGTTAGATTCTATTACACTAATTGTAACAAGTTGAAGTGTGGCCATGTTAGTTGATTGGTGATGTTTTATGTAAGTGGTGTTAGGATAGGTATTCAGGAATGTCTACAAATTTCTCTTCTTGAAATTCAACACTAACTGAAACATGCTTATCTGTAGGAGGGTGTTTTAGGAACAAATTTCACTTGTCAAGGAGAATGATATACTTGGAAAGTTTTACTAAGTATTATATTTTAGATTTTTATTAATTGAACATTTGAATTTATCTTAATTTTTCTTGATGTTGAAATAAAGTATAAACTTAGTAGTACATGATGTTAGGAAATTAACATTTTTTTTTTTTTCTCCCCAATACAGAAGCTCCACCATGAGGCGAGGTGGATGGAGGAAGCGGGCTGAAAATGATGGCTGGGAAAAATGGGTGTGTTTTAAAAGAATAAAAATACTTATATTGAACTATCTAGGTATTTTTTATTTTTCTTTTAGTTTATAATGTGACTTAAGGTATTTTAAAATTGTAAATCTGCAGAAACCAGTTCTTTGAGTTTTCACAACTTTAACCCCTAAATTTTCCTCTCAGGAATTTTATCCTGAGGAAATAAATACCCTCGTACACAAAAATGTATTGTATGATGGTTTTATTGCCTCATTACTAATTATACTGAAAAACAAGAAAACACATAAACATCCAGTTATTGAAGATTGGTCAAATAATTTATATATAGGAGAATACCATGTAGTCATTAACTAAACTTTTAACCTGGGAAGATAGCCTTGACAAAAACTGTGTATTTTAAAGGAATATTATATATGATCCTAATTTCAAAACCTTAATACTTCGAGAAATAGAAATAAGGTTTGAAAATAATTCTCCAAAATGATAATGGGATTATACCAATTTTAATTTTCTTCTTATGCTCCCTTTATTTTCTGGGAAAAAATTTTATAATGAGTAGGTAATACTGTGTTTTAATAATCATTGAAAAAAGTCATTTCCATTTGGAAAAAATATACGTACCACTTACTAGCCTCTGCCAGCTTTAATTTAGAGACCTAATAATCCAAATTGATGAAGTTTTGTTATTTCAAGGTTTGGGGCAAGTGTAGCTGAATTGTGGTTCTGTCAATGTGTTTAGTAAAAACAACATTTTACATTCTCTGTGAGGTTGGTAGTTACCCAGTAAAAGTACTGCTGCTGGCTCAATGGAGTAGGGCGCTGGCCCTATATGCTGGAGGTGGCGGGTTCAAACCCAGTCCCCGCCAAAAACTGCAAAAAAAAAAAAAAAAAAAAAAAAAAGCACTGCTGGAAATGGATTGACTAGATCCAGAATTTATCCACTGTGACTGTGGTGTTTCTTATATGGTTATTTATGTGTATGGAAGATTGCACTGGTTTGTCATATTGCTTCATTTTACCTTAAATAATTCACTTTAAGCTCCTTTTAGAGAAGACAACGGAATCAGTCTAAAATACACTCTTAGATTTCTTGCCAAGTTCTAATTGGTTTAAACTTCAGTGTAACATGCTCAATGATATTTATAAGAATAGTATTTCGTGGTATTCAATTATTATTGACTTAATTATTTCTTCTTTAAAAGTAACTTTTATCATTGTAAGAATGTAGTAAAATTATTAAAAATTGAGTTGAGACCGGGTGCAGTAGCTCATGCCTTATAATCCTAGCACCCTGGGAGGCCAGGATGGTTGGTTGTACTGCTTGAGCTTACAAGTTCAAGACTAACGTGAGCAAAAGTGAGTCCCTGTCTCTACTAAAAATAGAAAAAAACTGAGGCAAGAGGATTGCTTGAGCCCAAGAGTCAGTGGTTGCTGTGAGCTATAATGCAACGGTACTCTACCCAGGGCAACAGCCTGAGACTCGGTCTCCTCCCCTTCCCCCCCCAAAAAAAATTGAGTTGAAAGAGGGCAAAGTCTTACTTGGCCTACCTATTTCATTGCTTTGCCTTGTTCGTGTTTCAGAGGTCACCATTATATCTTGCTTTTTTGTATCTTATTCTTTTATTTAGGTAGTTCTTTAAATACAAGTTTATTTGGGGGTGGGTGGGAGGAGAAAAATGTAACTTTTGCGATTGGTTTACCTTTTCTTTAATTCTAGGGTGAGTACATGGCTGCCAAGGTCCAGAAATTGGAGGAACAGTTTCGATCAGATGCTGCTATGCAGAAGGATGGGACTTCATCTACAATTTTTAGTGGAGTTGCCATCTATGTTAATGGATATACAGGTTGAGTATTTTTGTTTTTTAGATACCCTGACTTAGCCTGTACTTTTATTAGGAGTGAGAATGATTTGTTTTAAAATTATATAGATGTTTGTACTTATTTATAAAAATGATTTTAAAATAGTAAAAGAATAAAATCCTCCGTTGAAATTATCCTCCTTTGCTTTTCTTTTCCATGCTGCTTTTACCTGCTGTTGTGTTTAAATTTTATCAGAGTATATAGTTTAAAACATTAAATGAGGCTTAAAATGAAAAAAATAGTGACCCTCTTGCTTAAATATCTGATTGGGAACTCAGATTATACATGGGTGAACTTCATTAGAGGGAGATCGGGTAGGGCCATTTCAATGGTAAATCTCCTACTGTAATTATCCATAGATTATTTTGGGTAAGGTGGCATGTGTTTTCCTTTGATTTTCCTAGAGAGAATCTTTTGGTTTCTTGCCTAGAGAAAGAAACAAACCTCACTGCCAATATTTTGGTTGCCAAGGGGGCAAGGAAAGGGTCAGAATTCTCACAGTTTAGAAGGTGGAATTTCACTTGATCTCCCTATCCTTTAAAATTTTTTTTGTCTCCTATCTTCTCCCCCAGCAGCTATGCCTATTGTCATTGAGTCAGATCTGGAAGGGGCAGGTGTTATCTTGTAATTGGGTAAAGAAATCTGGGACTTCTAGTTTGCCTCTTAAGAAGTTTAATCATGAACTTCCTATTGTAAGACTTTTCCACATACTCACTGTTAAAGATGCCTACTGTCTCTGTTTCATGAGTTTCTTTTGGATTTGCTGCAACAAGCAGTCTTTTTCTGGGTTTCCATTTAGCCAGCTTAGATTTTATCTTTCTCTAAACTGCACAAGTCAATTAATACTTGTCTACTATTTTACTGCTAAAGTTTTCTCTTGATTCTTTTTAGGGATTCATCTCCTTATCGTTTTAGGGTATTTCTTTAAGTGAATGGCTATAAATATTTGTATTTTCCCCTCTCCACTTCTCAACTGGGTGATACCTGCTTATCCTTCGGGTCTGTGTACATGTCTGATTGTTTTCATACAGCGTTAGGTGACTTCTCATGCTCTCCTGGAGATAGGACTCCTTGAATGAATCTGCATCTTAGTATTCATTAGCTTCACTGTAGTTGCCTGTCTACTAGACAAGAAACAGGAGCTACGTTTTTATCACTCTACTATTGTTAGTGCCTCTGCAGTGACTGGGAATAATTATTCAGGAAATATTTGTGAAATTAAAGTTAAGTATTAAATAACTGATATGTTTGTCTGGTTTAGTGTGAGTAGAGTGCTATTGTAATTAAGAATTTTATTAGGCATCACTGACATTGAATTTAATCTAAGAATGTTCTCAAAGTGGTGCAGCTTTGGGAGATACCAACATCAAGCTTGTAACTTTTCTAGTTAGGTATCATGGCACATTCAAGGGTTGTGGACTTTCCTGAGTTAATGTAAAACATTAAAAGTATTAATAAAGACAGACACTTCTTAGCCACTTGTGAAAGTCTCTGGTAATGAGGTTATTCCTATTCCTCTAAGAGGAAGAAATAGAGATTCGTTGTGTGAGGAGCAAAAAAATGTCTCTTTCTTGGTTGAGAATCTAGAATTCTAATTCTATATTTGTCACTAATTTGTGTGAATGTAAGACATTTTCTATTTGGATCTATTATTATCCTTACCCTTTTCTTTAAGAAGGGGATGATAATGGTAATTTTTGCCCTTATTATTGTTAGGATTTTGTTATTATTCCACAAATAAAGTTCTATTATGCTAAATTTCACAGTGACATGCAAATTGTGGTGATATAAAATAACTATTTTTAGACAGATGTTCAGCTTTGTGAATACTTGCAAGTTTAAGGATAAAGCAGTTAACTTCTGTGTAATGAATTATCAAGTAAAGAATAATGTTTTAGATGTAGTAAGATAAGTAGGGGATACTGTTTTTTTGTTGATTCTTAACTGTGCTCTCCACAGACTTTAATATTCCAAGTTTTTTTGATTCATTAAAGCTCCCAGTTCTGTTATCTGAGCCTCATTTCATAGTCATTGTCCCTCAGCTGAATTAGCATTGAACTTGAGCATAGAAAGGGGATGCGGAGGTGGTTGGATTGCTTGAGCTCGAGTTTAATATCAGCCTGCAAAAGCGAGATCCCCATTTCTACTAAAAATAGAAAAACTGAGGCAAGAGGATCGCTTGAGCCTAAGTTGGAGCTGTGAGCTGTGACACCACAGTCCTCTACCCAGGGTGACGGCTTGAGATTCTGTCTCAAAAAACAAAACAAAACGAACAAAAAAACATTGAGGCTATGTGCATTCCTAAAATTTCAGCACTTTGGGAGCCTGAGATGGGAGGGTCACTTGAGGCCGGGTGTTTGAGATCAGTCTGGCAAACATAGTGAGACCCTGTCTCAACAAAAGGAAAAAAATTAGCCAGGTATAGTGGCACATGCCTGTCATCCTAGTTACTGGGAAGGCTGATTTAGGAGGATCGCTTGAGCTCAAAAGTTCCATGTTGCAATAAGCTATGATCATACCACTACCTGCTAGTGTAGGTGACAGTGAGACTCTTATCTGTGGAAATAAAGAAATAATATGGAGAGATACCATGAACCCTTTACTCAACTTTCCCCAATGGCAACATCTTACAGACTAGAGTACAGCAAGGGAAATTGACATTGATACAGTAAAAATACAGAACATTTCCATACCACAGAGATCTTTCATGTTACTCTTTTATAACTATACCACTTTCCTGCTCTTGACCCCCTCTTAACCCCTGGCAACCACTAATCTGGTATCCATTTCTATAATTTTGTCATTTCAGAAATATCATATAACTAATACATATTGCATGTAGCATTTTAGAATTGGCTTTTTTCACTCAGCATAAATTGTAGATTGATGAAAGTTGTTGCCTTTTTATTGCTGAGTTTATTTCATAGTACAGATGTTAATCATTCACCCGTTAAAAGAACATTTGGGTTATTTCTTGTTTTGGGCTGTGAACATTTGTATATGAGATTGTGTCTAAACATAAGAGTACAATTGTTGGGTCAGAACATCATGATAGTTAGATCTTTAGTTTTTGTAAGAAACTGCCAAACTGTTTGCCAAAGTGGTTGTACTGTTTTATATTCCTATTAGCAATGTATAAATGCATTTCTAGGCATCCTTGCCAGCCTTTAGTGTTTTTAAATTTATTCATGTTAATAGATGTGTTATGGTATCCTTTTGTGGTGTTTTAATTTGAATTCTCCTGTTGGCATTAATATTGAAGATTCTTCTATGTGTTTGTCATCTCATCTTCAGTGAAATATCTCTTCATGTTTTTTTTGCCTATTTTCTAATTAATTTTTTTTTTTTTTTCATTTGTTTGGCTTTTTTTTCCACACAGAGTCTCCTCACTCTGTCACCCTGGGGTAGAGTGCCATATCTTCATAGCTCACAGCAGCCTCAAGCTCCTGGGCTCAAGCAGTCCTCTTGCCTCAGCCTCCCTGCTAGCTGGGACTACAGATGTATGCTAGTTTTTTCTATTTAGTAGAGATGGGGTCTTGCTCTTGCTCTTGCTCTTGCTCAGGCTGATCTCAGACTCCTGAGCTCAAGCCGTCCACCCTTCTCAGCTTCCCAGAGTGCTAGGATTACAGGCATGAGCCACTGTGCCCAGCTACTCTTTAGCTTTGGGAGTTTTATATATTCTAGATAATACTCTTCAGTCATGTATGTGGTTTGCAAATGTTTTCTCCCAGTCTATAGCTTGGCTTGCTTGGCATGGTATTTTGCATAGCAAAAGTTTTTAATTTTGATGAGATCTATTTATCAGTGTTTCTTATTGTGGATTATATTTTCAAGTCTAAATATTTCCTTGCTTAAAGACTTTCTCTTATTTTTTTCCTGAAAGTACTGTAGTTTTATCATTTACATTTAAGTTCATATTCAATTTTGGCAGTTTAAAATCTGTTTTGGTTTCTTTGCCTCTGAATTTCCAGTTGCTCTATCTAGTACCATTTGTTGAAAAGGCTAGTCTTGTGCCATTGGATTATTTTTGCACTTTTGTTAAAAATCAGGTGGACATATTTGGGTGGGTCTGTTTCTGGATTCTCTTTTTTGTTCCATGTGTCTCTCTTTTCACTAATACCATGGTGTCTCAGTCACTGTACCTATGGTATAAGCCATTAGTATCAGGTAGAGTGATTCCTTTCACTTGATTCTTCCTTGTCAAGTTTAATTTAGCTATTCTAGGGTCTGTGCCTTTCCATAAAAAAAAAAAAAAAAATTTTTATTTTTTATTTTATTTTTTATTTTTTATATAGGGTCTCACTATGTCACCCTTGGTAGAGTACCATAGCATCACAGCTCACAGCAACCTCAAACTCCTGGGCTTAAGTGATTCTCTAGCCTCAGCCTCCCGAGTTGCTGGGACTACAGGCGCCTGCCACAATGCCCGCCTATTTTCTGGTTGCAGTTGTTGTAGTTTAGCAGGCCCTGGCCCTGCTCAAACCTGCCAGCCTCGGTGTGTGTGGCTGGCACCCTACTCACTGAGTAATGGGTGATGAGCCTCATAAAAATTTTCCAATAAGCCATTTTTTTGACTCCAAGGTACCTTGCTGAGATTTTGATGAGAATTACATTAAACCTGTAGATGAATTTGGGGGGAATTGACATCTTTTCTGTGTTGTTTTCTAATCTATAGACATTCCATTTCATTTTATTCTACTTTAGGTGATTGAACAAATATATTTTGGACACTGCTTATGTGTTAGGAACTATACTTGGAAAGAGATGGCAGTTAGTTTTGTGACACAAAGGTATATAATCTCTGAGAGTTAGACATTAAAGGGAAAATGAGTAGAAACACCAAAGAGGAAGCAATTGCCTTGGGGAGTTGGAGTGAATAATTTCCTAAAGGAATTGACTTTTTTAGCTGGGTTTTATATAAACAGGCATTTAAATGTAAATAGGTAAAGGCATTCTAATCCTAATGCTGACCTATATTTTCTTTTCACCCTCAACAGTCTCTAATTTTGGTCAGCTGGCTTATTCACACATTCTAGTTTTGTCTTTTGCTGTTCTTGTTTCTGTTAGTTCTTTTGCCTCTAATGAAAAGCTGCTTCTTTTCCCTTTTCCATGAATTTGAATTGTATTCATTCATTATGACCCATATAAAATTAGATTTTACCTCTTTACTTAAGCCAGTATTTAAATTTCATAGCATTGTTGGTAGAAACATTTATTTTGATACCTGACTTTTGTCTCATGTCAGGTCTTAAATGTTTAGATATTAAATTCTTTGGAGTCAGGCAGGCTGTTTTATGCCAAACATGGATCATCGATAATACTTGAGGGCTTTAAGTTTGCCGTTCAAAGGAAACTTCATCAAGGGCTTCTTTAGGTCTTTGCCATTCAGTTCTCTGTTACTAGTTTGAAGAGACCTTCCCTGACCTTATCTAAAACATGTGTACCTTGCCTTTAATCACTCTCTAACTCAGTGGTTCTCAACCTTCCTAACGCAGCAGCCCCCCTCCCCCTTTTTTTTTTGCAGTTTTCGGCTGGGGCTGGGTTTGAACCCGCCACCTCTGGTATATGGGGCCGGCCCTGTACTCCTTTGAGCCACAGGCACCACCCAAAGCTTCATCTTTCTCTGTTATACTCTTTTGTGTGTGTGTATGCGCGCGCGGGGGAGGGGGAGGTTGGCTGGGCTGGGTTTGAACCCGCCACCTCTAGCATATGGGGCCAGCGCCCTACTCCTTCAAGCCACAGGTGCTGCCCAATGCCGCAGCCCTTTAATACAGTTCCTGTGGGTCGTGACACACAGGTTGAGAACCGCTGGTCTAACTCCTTATTCAGCTGTCTATTCATTGCATTTATTTGCACCTGGACAGGCATTATTTATGTGACACATTATTATCTGTCTTGCCAGGGGAATATAAGCAGTACCACAGGGCACATGTTGGAGTCTTGGTTGCACCGTTTCCCTGGTGCCTTGAACCTTACCTGGCACACTGTAGATGCTCAAATATTAATTGAATGAATGAATTTTAAATATCAGGTTTTTGTATTTACACATTAGAATGTTAAAATATTTTACTCAAAAAAAATATTTTTACTCATTTTAATTCAGTCATCTTAAATCTAGTTTTTAATAAGATAAGGGCTGTATTCTAGAGCTACTGAAATGCAATTTCTATGAGATAAGCCCCAGGTGAGTTTATTTTTATGAACGCTCTTGGGTGTGTCAGGGCTGCAAACGTAGTAGACAGTAACTGTCTTCTTTTGTGGGGACAGTTCATAAGGAAAGAGACGTTCTGGTTACTTTCTCCTTTTTTCATATAAGTACCGCGCGCTAACCGATTGCGCGACTGGAGCCCCCCTTTCTCCTTTTTTCAATGTGAGGATAAAAGACCAGTCTAGTGACTCCCATGCTGCTGAAGTTTATGAAAAGGCAGGTAAGCCAGCAAATGAATATTTTGGCACAGTTTACAAAATAAAACAAGGGCATATCCAAGTGTAACAGACCTACATTTCAAGTGATAGGAATTTGTGTGAAAACTTAAGAGTTTACATCAGTGTTTTCTGAACATAAGAATGCAGTGATTTAGGACAGGAGTCCATGTAATAATGACAAGTCTAGATTTTGGAAGGAAATGCCTTCCATAAATTATTTTTTGTGGATGTACGCCTCTCCTTTCATTTCCTCTGAGATTCTGATCTTGTAATCAGAGATGGAGGAATTTAACCTCTGACGTGGAAGAGGACTTACTGTGTCATCTGTGCACCCTCCTTTTATCTTGCTGGCACCTGTTGTGGTTTTTATACCTAGTAGGTATTTAAAAATTCATTCTCTAGGCTATTAAAACTTTTCTTCAGTTTTTGTTGGGTTGAGTGTGTGTGGCTTCTGGCTGATTATGGTGGCCTGGTAAATCTGAGGTAGTTAGGGATGAGAGGAGTAAAGAGAGCATTTGGCTACTGGAAGGAGGCGGTGTGATGGTCAGTAGTCAGAGGCAGGAGTGTATACAGTAGGTTCACGCTATTTCCTTATCAGTGACTATTTTCTTTTCTAATTTATAGGATTGTGAGACTCATACAGTGAATAATAAGGGTTCTGCTGTGGTAGGGCCAAAGGAAGGTTAAGCAGACATTCCACTTTTTTCCTACCATTTTAGTGGAATAGTTAACATTGGGTCAAGTTCTTTGGATATGCACAATGAAGGGGTGCACATAATGAATGTTTTCTTTCTTTCTTTTTTTTTTTTCTTTTGGCCAGGGGTGGGTTTGAACCCACCACCTCCGGCATATGGGGCCAGCGCCCTACTCCTTTGAGCCACAGGCACCGCCCATGAATGTTTTCTTAATAGACATCTAGCTGGAAGAGTTTTTATATACAAGTTTAAAATTTTGTTTATAGAATTTGCTTTAACCACATGAGCAAAACTTTCTTTATAAGCTGCATCTGTAGACATAAAAGTGGTCTTCATGTGGCTTTTGTATATAGTGTTTGTTAGGTAGTGGCATTGGCTATGGTGAAATTCCATTAGTAGAGCTTTAGGGTTGGATAAATGTGGCCCTAAATTGTGGTCCTTGTTATGGTTATGGGCTTTTTACTTTACTCTGCTTTTAGTTGTTACTTACTGTGGTTGATTTTAGTTAATCCTGAAATGTAGGTGCACATACAGTGTTCTCAAAGAATGTTCTGTAAAATAAAAACTTGATGGTAGGAGTATTGTGGAATATAATTTAAACTGATTCAGAAGACACATTAATATCCCAGAGTGCCTTCATTTTCATTGTGAACACTCATCATTTTGTATAAGAATTACAGGTAAGTAGTTTTAAATTTTTAAAATGTCAAAAATTCTTTCATTGCATTGGTGATGGTTCTTCAAGCCCAATACTTCATTCTTTTTTGAGGCAAAGTTTTGTTCTTCCACTTGGGTTGGAGTACAGCGGGGTGATCATAGCTCACTGTAACCTCCAACTCCTGGCCTCAAATGATCCTCCTGTTTCAGTCTCCCAAAGTGCTAGGATTATAGGTGTGAGCCACTGTGCCCAGCACCAGTACTTTATTCTTAGTACTATTTATGCTAACCAACATTTTGCTATGGAAAATATTTTATTTCTTCCTAATAATCTGCCTTACAAAGCAAGTGGGAGTAGCTAAGACAACGATCGAAAAAGCACAACGAGGAGAAAAGAACTCAGTCTCACATCTCTGAACACTGACATTGATTATAAAGATTTGGAGGATAGAATTTCCCTGAATCCAGTTTTGTCTTGTTTTTATTTTTCATTTTCTTTTCTTACTCCTTACTGGTATGTCAAGGGCATTCTTGAAGGAAAATGTACTGAAGGGTGGACAACAAGAGAACGAATAATCTGTATGAGAAATTAATAGATTGAAAAATTTAATGGTTTATGAGTTTAGAGCAGCCTCAGTTCCAGAGTTTCTTCTTCCTAGCAATAACTGACACATCTTACTGAATACAGGTACTTTTCTCAGTAATTTATAATTTTTAGCTCTTTTAATTTCCACAAAAGTCCTCTGAGGTTTTATTATTCCCAGTTTACATTTTAGGAGGTTGGGGTTCTAGGAAGTTAAGCAACTTGCCTGAGGCCCACACACCTAGTGAGTGGTAAAGCCAGTGTTTGAACCCATTCATTTCTGCTTCAGAGTCTGTGCTTTTAATAATATAATATGGGGCAGTGCCTGTGGCTCAGTGAGTATGGCGCCGGCCCCATATACCGAGGGTGGCGGGTTGAAACCTGGCCCTAACCAAACTGCAATCAAAAATAGCCAGGTGTTGTGGCGGGCGCCTGTAGTCCCAGCTACTCAGGAGCCTGAGGCAAGAGAATTGTTTAAGCCCAAGAGCTGGAGGTTGCTGTGAGCTGTGATGCCATAGCACTCTACCGAGGGCAACAAAGTGAGACTCTGTCTTTAAAAAAAGAAAAATAATAATAATAATATGTTATATGGCCTCTCTAACTTGTAAGTGAGTGAATTAGTGTTGACACTCCTCTTTTGTTATAGAGGAGGACTTGTGGCAGGAGTCTGATGCATTGAGGATGTTACTTAACTGAGGACCTGCTCTGTGGTTGGGAGTTGAAAGTGTATAAGACAGAAAAGTTTCCACCCTCAAGGAACATGTCTTCAGAGCATAGTCTGATGATAAAGAGAAACAGACAAGGCAATTTCAGATTATTTGTGCTATGAAGAAAATTAACTGGTATTGGTTTTGCAGCTAATTGCAGGGGTGGGGTCCTGCTGTAGGCAATGTGTGACACAGTTTTTAATATACAGATTTCACGGTGTTAGGATACCACCTCCCAACTCTTTTTTTCTAGTTAACCCCACCTCGACTGAAATAAATGAGAGTGTTAAATATAAAAATGAATTTATTAGCTGGGAATTTTGGCTCACACCTACAATCCTAGTACTTTGGGAGGCTGAGGTAGGAGGATCACCTGAGGCCAGGAGTTCAAGAAAAGCTTGACCAATGTAGCAAGACTCCTTCTTTACAGAAAATAAATACTAGCCAGATAGAGTGTTACACCAGTAGTCCTAGTTACTTCTATAGTCTCAGCTACTCAGGAGGCTGAGGCAGGAGGATTGCTTGAGCCTAGGAGTTTGAGGTTGCAGTGAGCTATGATGATACCACAGCACTCTAGTCCAGGCAACAGAGCAAGACCCTGTCTCAAGAAGAAAAAATTTGTTATGTAAATCTGCAGTTAGCAGTTAGATTCTATTGAACTTGTGATACAGAATTATGTTTTTCTGAAGAAATACAGTTAGAGAGAAATACTCTTTTAAAAGTCAATAAATTAAAAATAAGGCCATCTACCAGCTACCATGCATACCAGGCTTTAGCATGACATGCCAGGAGGTTTGGACTGATGGAGTAGACCCTGGCTGTTATCCATCGTGTACTACCAAAAGTCAGGGCCTCCATGTGCCAGTGTATGTATATTGTCTTCTTCCTTTATTTTTTGGTACAGTCTAGGGGAGGAGCTTTGAGTCATATACTTTCTTTGAAAGGAGTTCTAATGTGATCATATTGAGTGCTGTATAGTGATGTGCCAGGCACGTCACTATACAGTTTTATATATGAAGAAAGATGAGAAAGCCAAAGGATTTAAGTAACTTGTCCAAAGTCAAACAACTAAAGAATGTTAAAGTCAAGATTAAACCCAGAGACCATGCTTTATATGATCCTACCTTTTAACTAGATTGTTTTTCATGGTTAATGGTTCACTTCACATTGAAGAATATGTAAGAGCTTTTAAAATTGAACTTCAAAGGACCCTAGTAGAAGGGCATTGAATTCTTCAGGTTTTCTAGTTCCAAATGTCTAGAGTAATTAGATTGCAAAGATCAACTAGTAGAGGAGAGAGTACATTATGAGTATGTATATGCAAAGTTAATGTGTTCCTGGCATGTCTTTTGATAAAGTAGAGGACAGTCAGCAATTTTCTATTTAAATCATTTAATAGAATTGAAATTAGTTTAAGACAGACATAGATTAACTTGCAAATTGATTTTTTAGATTTCTGTGCTTCTTATTGGAGTTAGTGTCCATATTAATACTTTAGCCTTTGATTTGGTACTTTTCACTGGTTTTATAAGGTCAGACAGGTACTTTAATTTTAGAGAAACAAAGTAAACTAGTTTTTTTCTGGTTAGCTATTTAATATCCACTATGTTTTATATTAAGTCATTTTGATGCTGAAGTTTAATTTTTGTGGTCCTTAACTCCTGAAATCCTTCTGTTATGAATTTTGAATTTATTTTACTCAAAGTAACATACCAAAGGGACGCCACAGAAGTGGTTTGCGCACATACGGTCATCGCAGACAACCAAACCTGAAACAAACCATCAGTGGGGCCAGTCCCCTCTCCCCTACACTGCTATACAGGTTAAAAAAGTATGTTTTCTCTTTTATATTGCCCAGTTTGGTAACCACTAGTAAAATGTGTTAAGGACTTGGAATGTGGTTTGTCTAAATTTAGATGTGTAGTAAATGTAAAATATACACTGGATTTTGGCAAGTTAATAAGAAAAAAGAATTAAAAAGTCTCTATATTGATTACATGTGAAAAAATACTTTGCATCTGTTGGGATATGTGTAGATATATTTTTTTGCGGGGGGGGGGAAGCGTGGGTGGAGAAAGGTCTTACTGTTGTTTGGGCTTAAGTATACTGGTACCATCATAGCTCACAGCAATCTCAAACTCCTGACCCCAAGTGATCCTCCTGCCTCAACCTCCCGAGTAGCTGGGACTATAGGCACAACACTGTGTTTTGCTGATTTTTCTATTTTTGGTAGACACAACGGTCTCACTAAGTTGCTTAAGCTGGTCTCGAACAACTCAACCTCAGATAATCCTCCCGAAGTGCTAAGAGTACAAGTATGAGCTACTGTGCCTAGCCTAAAATGTTGAAATCAGTTTTACCCTTCTAGTGTTCTTGATAAGGCTCCTAGAAAATTGCATATGTAGCTTGCTTTTATAGTTCACATTACATTTCTGTTAAGTAGCACTAATACGTGTAATCGACAATGTTTATTAGTAACACAGGCAAGGAGAAAGCGAATCAGTGATGTTCTTTAAATTGGCTTATTTAAGGGATTTGTTCGCTAGGGTTCTACTTTCTTACACATAAAACTTTTGTTTTTGTTTTTTCTTTTAAAGTAGAGACTGGGTCTCGCTCTGGCTCAGGCTGGTCTTGAACTCCTGAGCTCAAGTGATCCACCCTTCTTGACCTCCCAGAGTGTTAGGATTATAGACATAGAGCACTACACTCAGACCCATAAAACTTTTAAAATATTTTAATACTAATTTTGCAGATCTTTCTGCTGAGGAATTGAGAAAGCTATTCAGGAAGACTTTGACAAACCTGGTATATCTATAATTCCTATTAGGGTTTTTTTCCTTTTTCTTAAAACTGACACTTGGCGTAATTAGACAGTTTTCATAATAAAAATGTTTTAATACTTGGATTTGTATTGCTTGGGTTTAAGGAAAATCTTTTTAATAACAAAGTGGGTACATAAGTCTCTTGTGGAAACTTACCCCCAGGTATAGCTGTTGCTAGGAGAGGTGTGATTTAGAGCATTCATTAGGGTGATAGGTGAAAAAAACAGAAAAGTGGTTAAAAACAATTAGTTTAATGTGGTTAATAGTATAGGTCATAACAAAATTTTAATGAATCAAGGTATTTCTTTTTATGGCAACGCATAAATCACATTGATTCTTTAAGACATTTCCTGTATTTTATTAAGAATAAAATAAATTGGGCTCAGTGGCCAGGGCGCTAGCACATACACCGGAGCTGGTGGGTTTGAACCCAGCCCGGGCCTGCCAAACAACAATGACAACTACAACCAAAAAATAGCTGGGCGTATTGGCGGCTGTCTATAGTTCCAGCTACTGGGAAGGCTGAGGCAAGAGAATCACTTAAGCCCAAGAGTTTGAGGTTGCTGTGAGCTATGATGCCATGGCACTCTACCAAGGGTGACATACTAAGACTCTTGTCTTAAAAAAAAAAAGATAAATAAAATAATAAAATAAATTGCAATATTGTTTTTTTGTTTTGATATACTTTATTTTTTGGCCTTGATGTAGTTTGATATTAGGGAACATGATAAGATTAGCTATTTAAATTTATGAATATTTTATTAAATAAAAAATTAAAGTTACTAAGCTTTCTGGCTCAGCGCCTGTAGCTCACTGAGTAGGGAGACAGCCAAATACACCAAGGCTGACGGGTTTGAGCCCAGCCTGGGCCTGCTAAAGGACAGTGACAACTGCAACCTGTAAATAGCCAGGCGTTGTGGCGGGTACATGTAGACCCAGCTACTCAGGCAGCTGAGGCAAGAGAATCACTTAAGCCCAAGAGTTTGAGGTTGCTGTAAGCTCTAAGGCCACGGCACTCTACCAAGGGCAACATAGTGAGACTGAGTCTCAAAAAGAAAAATAAAGTTATTAAGCTTTCTAGAAGTAAAATTCATTAATAAGCCCTACGCTAAGTCTACTTATTGTAAGTCTGAATAATTTATCTGACTACTCTTGCATGACTCTGGAGGAGTTGAAGGATTCATCTTTATAAAATGATCCATAAATGGCTTTGTAGTTACTTTTTTCAAAATATGAGGTACACTAATACCAAGATCATTCACTCAATATGATCCAAAATTCAAAGATACCTGCTTTGTTATTAGAATTGAAGTCATTGCTTAGGTATTTGCTCCGGTAGGCACTTCTAACTGTAGACATTTCTGTGTGTGTTGACTGTGACAGCCAGGGGAAGAGGATACACTAAGGCAATATGGCTTTATCACTTGGTGATTTACTTCCCTGTTTTAATTACTGGCAACATAGCCAAGGAGAAAGCAAACCAGTGTTATTCTTTACATTGGCCTACTTAAGGGGTTATTGTCTAGAGTTCTACTTTACTATACATAAAACTTCTAATATATTTTAATATTAACTTTACAGATCCTTCTGCTGAGGAATTGAGAAAACTAATGATGTTGCATGGAGGTCAGTACCATGTGTATTATTCCAGATCCAAAACAACACACATTATTGCCACAAATCTTCCTAATGCCAAAATTAAAGAATTGAAGGGGGAAAAAGTAATTCGACCAGAATGGATTGTGGAAAGGTAAGTTTAATTTTTATTAAATTAAATTAATATTTTTAAAAAGTTGAAATGCTTATTTCTATTTAAATGTATTATCTAGTACCTCTTAATTGACACAGTGAAATTGTCTTAGACAGAACTACTATACTCTTTGTTCACATTGATAATTTACTAGTCTAGGATTTGGTGTCCTATTAAAAGTATTATGTGAGTGTTTTTATAATCTAAGGTGTCAGGAATTAGGGGAGATGACTGAGATAAGCAGGAAGCATTTATGGGAACGGATTGATGAAGCCTGTATTTCATACAACAGATATTTATGCACCTATTAGGGGCTAGGCAGTGTTCTGTACTTGGGCAATAACAATGAAACAATAAAAATCCCTTCACTACCTCTTGGAGCTTACATTCTGTTGGGAGAGATAGATAATAAACAAGCTTGATATATGAGTAAATTATATATTGTTTATTAGATAGTATCTGGGTTTTTTTTTTGGTAGTTTGTAATATTACTATTAACTATTTCTCAATGATTATGTTATAGTTTCTCTGCTGTTGATTTGGAAATAAATCGTAAATCAGTGATGGCCATTCATATTAACTTCCTGAGTTTAAATAAGTCATCAGAGCTTGGCCCCTGTAGCTCAGTGGCTAGGGTGCCAGCCACATACACCGGAGCTGGCGGGTTTGAATTCAGCCCGGGCCTGCCAAACAACATTGACAACTACAACCAAAAAATAGCCGGGCGTTGTGGCAGGCACCTGTAGTCCCAGCTACTTGGGAGGCTGAGGCAAGAGAATCACTTAAGCCCAAGAGTTTGAGGTTGCTGTGAGCTGTGATGCCATAGCGCTCTACTGAGGGCGACATAGTGAGACTGTCTCAAAAAAAAAAAAAAAAAAAATTATAAATAAATATGTCCTCTGGAACCTTGATGATGCCAAAACTTAGTGGTTCATATTTTGATATGGTATATGATATATAATGTATATGAGTGATTGCTGGATTTATAAAAAATGGAAGTAAAAATATTAAAATTAGAATTTTATGTATGGATGGACTGAAATCAGAATGTGAAAGAATGATCAGATTGTATAATGAGGTGCTAATTAAACAGACTTGGAAATTATCTTCTTAACTCAGTGGCCAATCTTTTTTCCTAATTTCAGATTTTACTAATTCTGATACCTTCCATTAACTACTCCATAGATTGAGTATTGCTCTGTTCCTTTGTATTTATCCACATACATTCAATGAGACACAATATAGTAGTGGAAAAGTCCAAACTCAGTAATTCATGACCCATATGACCCCATATAATTTTAGAAACATGCAGTCACTAAGAACCTCATTTCCTAAAAGAAGGCTGATATCTACCTGCTGTGGATATGTGAGATATAGAAATTGTTTGTACAACTTACCTAACACAATGCCTGGCACATCGTAGAGGTACCATGTATACTCGAGTATAAGCCGAGTTTTTGTGCCAAAAAACCCGAACTTGGCTTATACTCAGGTCATACAGGTTATTTGATTCCGTGCGCGCGCACCTAATCAAATGCATGTAGTCTCCAGTCATCTTCTGCCGTCTGCTTGAGGGGGCGGTGCTTCAGCTCAGTCCACAAGTCGCGGCTGAGCTGAAGAGGTAGGCGGCTGAACTGAACTGTATTCCACTGAACTATTTAAC
>CAUYPK010079305.1:0-20431 GCA_963574355.1 Loris lydekkerianus | reverse complement strand
CCCTCCTCAGAAGCAGCATAACAAAATCCAAACTTGGCAAAGAGCCACAGTATACAAAATAATGATAAGAGGCAAAGAGCCGAAATTCATTTTGGCCGGGAGCCGCATGTGGCTCTAGCCGCGTGTTCGCCACCCCTGGTGCCAATAACAGTCAAGATGAGAAGCTAATCAAGGACACAATTCCCTTCTTAGTAGCTTCAAAGAAAATGAAATACTTGGGAATATACCTAACAAAAAAGGTGAAGGATCTCTATAAAGAAAACTATGAACCCCTAAGAAAAGAAATACCAGAAGATATTAACAAATGGAAGAACATACCATGCTCATGGCTGGGAAGAATCAACATTTTTAAAATGTCTATACTTCCCAAAGCAATCTACAGATTCAGTGCAATCCCCATTAAAATACCAACATCACATTTTCAGGATTTGGAAAAATAATTCTTCATTTTGTATGGAACCAGAAAAAAACCCATATAGCTAAGGAAATTCTTAGTAATAAAAACAAGGCTGGAGGCATCATTCTACCAGACTTTAGGCTATACTACAAGGCCATAGTGATCAAAACAGCATGGTATTGGCACAAAAATAGAGACATAGACATCTGGAATTATATAGAAAACTATGAGGTGTAACTCAAATCTTACAGCCACCTGATCTTTGATAAACCAAACAAGAACATTAACTGGGGGAAAGACTTCCTATTCAATAAACGATGCTGGGAGAACTAGATATTCACATGTAAAAGACTGAAACTAGACCCACAGTTTCTCTACTCACTAAAATTGATTCAAAATGGATAAAATATCTAAATCTAAGGCATGAATCAATAAAAATCCTCAAAGAAAGTGTCTGGAAGACAACTGAAGATATAGGCCTGGGGAAGATTTTATGAAGAAGACTTCCATGACAATTACAACAATAAAAATAAACAGATGGGACTTAATTAAACTGAAAAGCTTCTGTACAGCTAAGGAGACAACAACCAAAGCAAATAGACAACCATCAGAATGGGAAAAGATATTTGCATATTATAAAATGAACAAAAACTTGATAACTAGAATCTATAGAGAATTCAAATTAAGCAACAACAACAAAAAAGGCTACAATTCCCTATATCAATGGTCAAGAGAGAGGAATAGAACCTTCTCTAAAGAAGACAGACAAATGGCTAACAATCATATGAAAAAATGCTTGTCACTCTAATTATTAGAGAAATGCAAAACAAAAACAACCTGAGATATCACCTAACCCCAGTGAGAATGGCCCACATCACAAAGATTCAAAGCTTCAGATTCTGGTGTGGTTTTGGAGAGAAGGGAACACTTTTGCACTGCTGGTGGGACTGTAAACTAATACAACCCTTTTGGAAGGAAGTATGGAGAATCCTCAAAGAACTCAAACTAGACCTCCCATTTGATCCTGCAATCCCATTACTGGGCATCTACCCAGAAGAAAACAAAAGTCACTTTATCATAAGGACATTTGCACTACACTATTTATCACAGCTCAATTTACAATTGCCAAATTGTGGAAACAACCTTCATTCCACCAAGCCAGGAATGAATTAACAAGCAGTGGTATACGTATACCATGGACTACTATACAGCCATTAAAAATGGAGGCTTTACATCTTTTGCATTAATTTGGATGGAGTTGAAATACACTCTTCTTCATAAAGCATCACAAGAATGGAAAAGCAAAAATCCAATGTACTCAATTCTGATATGAGGAAAACTGATGCTAGTACATGGTGAGGAGAGGGGGAATAGGGGAGGAGAGAGGGAAGGAGGGAGGGGGTGGGGGGCCATGGTGTGTGACACACCTGTTGGGGGTTGGACACTATTAATAGAGGAACTTCACCCAGCAAACATAAGCAGTATAACCTGGGTCGTTGTACCCTCAATGAATCCCCAACAATAAAAAAGAAAAAAAGATATAAAGTTAGAACATTTTTGCTTTGTTTCAATTTTAACAATTATATATGTGCAATAAAAGTACCTTCTCTTGATATCACTTTGCTCATCTCTAAAACAGGGAATTTGGATTAAGCATTCTGTATGGAATCTTTGAAACATACTATTAATATAAAGAAAGAGTAAGCCTCCCCTACTTGCCCAGGATGAATATGAAGCTAGGTCAAGGTAATGAGTTTTTAGAAATATGCACATGACAGTTTGAACCAGACAGATAAAGATTCAGATCTTGGCAGACCTTTTGGTGACCTAAAAAATATTGGGCAAGTAACTTAAACTCGATGATCCCTATTTTTCTCATTTATAAATATAGATAGAGATTATTTATGCAAATATAGATAAAAATATAAATAAATAATTCACCTTTTAAATACACATGCAAAAATGGCACTGTGTATTGTAATTGAGGTACTGAAAAGTAAGGGTTCCATCCCTTACTATCCAGGGATGAAATAGCCCTGAGTTTAGGACAGGTGCTCTGCATTCAAATTTTTCCTGTGCAATGGACTCTCTAAGAGTCTTTGGAAAAAAATGGGGTTTTTGACTTAATCATTATTTGTATTTATTTTAGTTCCACCGAATTTTAAAGAGGAAAACAAGTAGTTAAGGATGTTAAATGGCTAGAATATTCAGTTATCACCAAGTTCATATTGCTTTTATCTTTTAACAATAATAATATCATGTATCCCCCTCACAACACTTTCCTTCTGATGCTTTTAATAATTTACGATGTCTTTTTAAAATGCTCTGCGATCCTTGGACACTGTTTAGATCGTGCACCATTTTCACAGCACTATACTAATTAACATCACAGTGAAATATCAGCAACTTCACAATGATCTCCAGCATATTGTTTTTATATTACCAATTTTATAGATTATGTAAAGAACACCATAAAATAAACCACCAGTGTTCATGCCAAGAATATTTCATCTAACTTAGAAATTCCAGACAGTACATTTCAGGGATAAATGCCACTTATAAACAGGGTATCATAATATATATTGAAGTTTCATGTACTAAAGATTGGAGTAGCCATCAGTAGTCAACAAATAATGGATAGGAATGATTAATGACTTTGTGAGATAAGGAATAATTAGATTTTGCATGTGCATCCACCATTTAAGCAAATTGGTATATGGAATGCACGGTTGAAAGAGATACAGACAAATGACATAAAACTTCAATGATTCAAATGGGTCCCACGAGAATAGATGATCTAAATTCTTTTATAATTTTTGCCCCAACAACTCAATACAACTATAAAAGTAACCGTGGGTCTTCTAGTTATGCTAGCAATGGTTGCCAGGGCAAAAAAGTGACTAACATTGAAGCCTGGGTGAACTTTTTCCCACCTTTCTGTGTTGGAGTCATTTAATGTTTTCCCAGAGCTCAGTCATTTTTCAAACTATGCTCCACCACCTGTGGACTCAGTGACCCTGGAGGACAATAAGAACTCTAAGCAACACTGCCAAGAAATAATAGTTTTCTACAACATCGCTTGCAAACCTGCCCATAGCTACCCCATGCTAATCACACACATAAGCCAGTGTACCTGTACCTTCTTAGGTATTAAATCAGTATACTGCCCTGTGGTTGCTGACTTCTTCATAAAGTGGAGTCCTAATAAGACCTACCCTTTGCAGATAATGGAATGCTGTGCATTCTCTATACTCTTGTCAAAACTTATGTCTCACTTATCCCTCATTATCGTTAATGCTACACTTCTATATCTCAAGGTAGAAACACAATGGTATCCTACAATCAGGAGAGAGAGGCATGCAAAAAGTAATTTGGTACTAATTCTATAATTGGTTACTAGTATTGGTTACTAGTGTTACAGAAAATGCAAAAATTACATAAAGAAAACTTTATTTTGGAATTAAACATTTTTCAGCACATTTCGCTTGCTCTACGATGTGCTTTTCTTTTCTTTTAGGGAGAAAAGTGAGGCAAGCAGAGTTATAGCTCAAATGCAAACTGAGTGGGTGACAGTGCAGAGTTTGTGGCACAGGGAGAGAAAAACCACTGATGAGTGCTAATTGATAAATAAGGGTTTTTTCCTTCATTAATATTTATAGTTACAAATAGATTCACATAGACATAGTAGAATATATGAATGGGCACTATTATGAATTAGAATGAGGCTCTTGTTAACTAAAATACCTGTTAGTCATACTTTCTAGTTTCTGTGTTTTCAATAGGGCAATACACAAACGAAATCACAGCCAAGTGAGAATTGAAGCGAAATATCAAGGTCTGGACAAAGGCTTGATACCTTAATACACAGCTCTGATAAAGTCTATGTGGACCCCATACCTTGCTCTGAAATCTTCATCTCCAGAGCTTATCAAATTCAGCCTGTTCACACAGATGGAGGAAGGAGAGATGAAGGGATAGTCTATGCTAGTAACCTGAGCCTTGTCGAGCTCTTCCACCTCCTTGTAAGAACCAAAGAGATGCTGAAGATAGATGTGTATGTTTTAATGTGCACTCGGCCTACGCACTAGTGAGCATGACTTTGTTATTGGTTACTGAGTAATCAAATTGAAAATGTCTTTTTGGGCCAGGGAGTAAGACTGGAGAGAAGTGAGTTAGAATGGTTACAGGGGAAAAAGAGCCAAAAAATGACCACAAGTATATTTCATGAAAACACTGAAGTTGATAAGAATTTGAGGCTATAGAAGACACATTTAGGGAAAATAATAACCATTCAGGATATTTTGATTTTAAAAAAGCACTGATACATCTATTTAAATATATATACACACATATATATGAAGCATAATATACGACATAACAAAATGTATGAGAAAACAGCATACAATATAGTATATATAAAATCTATAACACGTAAAAACCATTGTACACTATATAATACAACATACATGAATGTAATAAGTATATATTATATATGATGCTACATATTCATATATAATACATAAGTTATGTGTATATTATATATTATACATTATATTCTATTATACAAGGAGTATATAAACATTTACAAAATACTCTCTATGTGTTGACTACCTTTTCTAAAATTTTGTAATAAATATTTTATAAATAAAAGTACCTTTGCTACAATTTCCAATTTTCCTATGTATGGTAACTTTTGAGATATCCTGCATATCATATGTAATATGCATTTTATATTTGTTGATATGCTACATATTCATATTTTAATAGATATAGATTATACTTTTATATATTTTATACTTATAGACAACTTGATATGTAAAATTATAATTTGATGTATGATAATATCACACAAATACACAAATACACCACACACATACATCACTTATTCACTTAGGGAAACAGACCTATAAGTTTCTGCAGAGTAAATGTGTGAAATCAATCTATTTTAATTAACCTGGCACTTTTAGTCATGAACTACTGACTCAGAAACCAACAAAATCCATGTGTTAAATATGAAAGAATAAAGCATGGTGAAGAAACAGCTGATTAGGGCAGAAATCATACGGCAAAGAGAAGAATAGCCACAAAACAGATTTAGTGTATTCAGAGGAAACAAGCACATACTGTATTCATAAAAGAAGAGACCGCTGTTAAAATATGATAGAATGATTAACTATAGTCACCATGTTGTCCAGTGGATGTCTTGAACTTACTCCTTTTGCCTAACTGACATTCTGTATTCTTTGACCAACATCTCTTCAACCATCCCCCATCCTCAGCCCCTGGTAAACCACCATGGCACTCTCTGCTTCTGTAAGTTCAACTTTTTTCTTGAATTCCACATATAAATGAGATGTATCTTTTGCATTAATAATGAAGAAAACAAAAGTATTTAATCCCAAAATGTAATTTTTTTGATGTATGGATTTTTAGATGGCTGTTCAGAGGGCTGCAAACAGAAGGTAGCCTTGCAGAGCTGTATTTTGTGGGTGAGATTCACAACTGTAGAGAAAATTTGTATTGATGCAACTGTTTTCTCCAAGGCCTTCTCTTGTATGGATCTAGAAAAGATTAAATGAGAGTCTTATGGAAACACTTACCCTTCTCCCCGAGGTCTACTACCTGTGAAGTGTCAGCTAACAAGAGCAGCTTTGCTAGCCAGGTCTCATCTTCTTCCCTTCCCATCACCTGTTTTGTCACTTTCCAAGACACCATTCTTCTGTAACCTCAAGATGATATATAAAAAATATATTTTATATATCATCTGGGGAGTTGGGGTAATCACTCTGTCGTTCACCTTGGTGTGCACAGTAGTAAATTTGCACAGCTTCTCTCCGATTAATCTACCTTTCATAAGTTGGCTTTCAGCCAAACTTCAGAGTACAAAGGAAAAGTTTGCTCTTGGCTCCTACGATGATAATGTATTTTATTCTTGAAAATTACTAAGAGAGTAAATTTTAAATATTTTTGCAATGTAGGCCTGGTTCAGTGGCTCTCGCCTATAATTCTAACACTCTGAAAGGCTGAGGAAGGAGGATGGTGTGAAGTTAAGAGTTCAACACCAACATGGGCAAGAATAGAAAAATTTAGAGGAAGGGTGGCATGCACCTGAAGTCGTAGCTGTGCAGACTAGCTGAGACAGGAGGAGCACTTGAGCCCAGGAGTTTGTGGTTGCATTATAATGAACCACTAAACTTCAGGTATCCGGGGTAATGCATATATTAGTTAGCCTAGATTTAGTCTTTTTGCAGTGTATACATACAGTGTTTCAAAACATGCTGTGCATGATAAATGTATACAGCTTTTGTCAATTAAAAATAATGATTAATAAATTTGTTAAAGATGCCGGAAAATAATTAAAAGAAAAAAGAAGCACCTAAAATTTTAAAAGTCATCCTAAAGAATAGAAGGTGAAACGAACAGAATGAAGGGTCTAGCTGATGATCTGAAAGATCATTTTCTCTATCTATCTGCTCTGAAAGAGCAGAAGACGAAGGGAAGAATCCAGAGAATGAAGATTATTTTCACGGAAGAAAGATCTGGGATTCTCGACGTTGTCTAGCAGATGAAAAGAAATGCAATAGTGAATAAGGAAACAGCCCACTTTTTTTTAAAGGCAAGAAAAAAATAAGAAAATGACTATGAATATGAATTAGTAGTCACTTGGGATTCTTCCCAAGTGTGTAAGAATGTAAGCTCAGGAAAAAAAAAAAAAGAAAAGAAAGGGAAAGTCACTACATGTGGGAGCTTGAAACCTTCTCATTCGAGCATCAGAATTTCAGTCTCATGGGATTTCATGAGAAATCTCCTCAGTTTCAATTTTAGTGCTTGGGTTACATATTTACATAATTTTAAGACTGTAAATGTCATTTTTATTGGGTTTGTACATTTGGAATCAACCCATAGTAAAACTATAACACAACTTCTGCTACATTTCAGATGGGAAATTTATAAACTTTACAACTTTAAAATAACAATATAAACACACTCTAGGAGAGGAAGGAGAAGAGACATATGGTTGGGTAAGTCCCTACGTGATTAATCTTTTGAAGCGTGAAACCAAATGATACTGTCTAAAATTAGTAAATCAAGAAAAAAACACTTGTTTTAAATTCAACAAGGAAACTACCTGAAGAGACAAAATTGAGAATTATGAAAAGAATTGACTATCTAGAGAAGAAATGAGTATTTCTGTGTGAGAAATTTTTACTCTTAATCTGGAACTCATCTATATATTTTTAAATGTTGCAGATAATTGTTTAATTTAAAATATACTTGAAAAAAATTAAAACACTTGTTAACAAGAAGACAAGGGTAAATATAAGTAGTAAAATAAATCTTAATGGCCACTTAAGTTCCCTCAATTTACAGAATGTGGGTAACTTCCTAATGTGCTTTTATATTTTGCTAAAGTAAAAGTCATTTATTGATCACTTCTGGGAAAACCATTATTGTCCCTGATAATTCACTTATTTTCATCTCTGAAACAGGTAAGGGAAACTGTGTTTTTGTCTTTTGACAGCTAAGGACATCAAAACTCAGAGAAAGTTACTTTGCCTAAGGTCATATATCTGATCTTGGTGTTACTAAACCTGTATTCTACTTTCTAACCCTAAAATGTTTTGACTGGACGTTTCCTAATCACGATGAAACAGTTGATTACCAAAAATGGTAGTCCAGAGAAGCCTAGGGAAAAATGGGTAGAAGTAGATGGAAGAGAGATTGGGAAATGGAAAATTACCATTTTCTACGTGATGTTTATTTTCCAGGTTCTATGGTACAAGCTTACATAGATTTCACTTCATTAATCCTCAGAACAATCCTGAAACTGAGGCTAAAACTGGCCAAATTGCTTATATGAGAGTCTACACGGTTAGTAAGTGGCAGAAAATTATCCAGATCTCTAACTTGTAGTGCCGCCCCCCCCCCCTCATCTCCCCTTTATAGTGGAGTCTTTAAAGCTCAGCATTATTGAATGTTTGGGAGAATAATTCTTTCTGGAGTCGGGGTTGGGGAAAGGGGAGAGGCTATCCTGTGCATTGTTCAGCACCACCCCTGACCTCTGTCCAATCCTTGCTGTAGGTTCTCAATCTTTATTTGTGACAACCAAAGGTTTTTCCTGATGCCCCAAGGGGTTCAGGGTGGAGGGACTACCACTGCCCTACAGGTACAGATTATCTTCTTGGACTGTGCCAAAAATCATTTCACTGGAACTCAAATGCCTTCAACTTAAATTCTCTGTAGCATTTTCTTTCTACCTCACTGTTAAATTCTTATTGACAATACTGAATTTTGACTGAGCCCTGTGATTCTGATAAACAAGAGAGTTAAAAATCTCCAAACCCCTTTGTTTTCAGGAAAAGTCTTTTGAGGAGGAAACATACTCCCCACATGACTTAGATAAAACTAAGAATGATGCCTGGTTTACCTGTGACAAGGCCAGAGCAGACGCACACCCTCCAAACTCCCATCATTTACCTCATAAGTGATCAGTTATTATTTTAATATCAAACACCCTTAATGATATGAATTCAGGTTTTTTCCCACATATATACATACAGATATCCAAATGATTGAAGAGATGCCACTTCTTACAGAGAAGGGACATTGTCATAATTCCCTGTTGCTATCAGTGAGTAAATCTCCACGTCCTCATTTTTTAACCATACACCAACCCTCTCTGTCACGATGAGATCACATTAACATTGTCATTGAGATTTGGGGGTCAGCATTGGTTTCAATCTCAAGGGCATTTAGAGACTCCAAGCTAGCAGATGACTAAAGCTAACTGATGTTAAATCATAGGAAATGCTCAATAATGTTGAAGGACTAAAATTCAATTAAAATTATTTTTCACATTTCTGTTACAGCAAATTTGTAATTCCCACACAAGATCTGTATATACATTTAAAATTGGCTATCAGTAGGCTACATCTCTTCCAGAGATGTGTTTCACATGGTTTGCATTATATATTATATCATATAGTAATTTGAATTACTTACCTACATTTAACTGAGACTTAACATTAAATATTGGATTTCTGACTTCTCTTCCTTTGCTGACAAGATCTATTCCACATTTCATCAAGGAAACAATTTGCTTGACCTTTATAGATGCTCTCTTTTTGAAAGGAACATAGGTTTTCAAGTTTACTACAGGCTATTGGATTATACGTGGCTGTTCAATCTGGTTTTATTGCCTACTAAGCCCCTGTTATCATCTGAATTTGCAAATCCTGCTCTGTTAGTGCTATAATTTTTTGATCCTACTCCAGATACACAAATTTACAATCTCCTTTTCCTATACACTTCATCTACATAAGTTAAGATACATGCGAGTAGGGAACAGATCTTTCCCTCCCTCCCCTAGGAATATGGACCTAGAGGGTCCATATATGAGACTTATCCTGGGAAATAGCCTGGTGAAAAAGAAAACTAGATCTGTAAAAAGCAATGGGTAAATCAAGATATCTTGGATGGTCATATTAACAATAATAATTATAAAAAGATTAATCTTGCATAAGATGATCTCAAGAATTTAAGTCAAACACAATATATGTACATCAATAATTTGGAATAAAATAAAGTTGCTTGGAGTTTTTCACCTCTAAAGATGATATATTAATATATTGTTTGTTAAAAGAGAATGTCTTCTTTAAAATTTTGCAAGTTCAGATTTTCTTAAAAAAACAAACTAGAAATGTTTTAAAAGTCTTTGAAATTATAAGAAAAACAGCAATAGTACAAATCACAAATACTATAATATTGTATAAGACTTGGGCATTATCGTTTCTAGAAACTAGCATTCTAAAATACATTTTGAGTTTATGATCAAATGTTTATATCAAAGCATTTTGATTTAAAGTGAAAAAACTTCACTATCTTTCTGTATACCAATATCTATCTATATAACTAATGTGAGTCATTTTTAAAGCAGTTACTAGTCAACATTTTGACCATGGGTTTTAAAATATATGCTTTAATTTTCTAGCTAGCTGACATGGTCAATCTCAACAAAATAAATAAATAAATATAACTATAACCAAACCCATTTTTTTAAATTAATTTATTTATTGATTTATTTTTTATTATAGATAAAAATATGCACCATAAATGTGGCCCAACCCATCACCCTTCCTCCACCCAAACCTCCCCCCTCCCTTCCCCTTCCTTGGTCCTTTCCTCATAGTCTTGTGGTACAGTTGGGTTACAGCCTTCATGTGAAAGCTATAGTTTAGCTTCATAGTAGGGCTGAGTACATTGGATACTTTTTCTTCCATTCCTGGAATACTTTGCTAAGGAGAATATGTTCCACCTCCGTCCATGTAAACATGAAAGAGGTAAAGTCTCCATCTTTCTTTAAGGCTGCATAGTATTCCATGGTATACATGTACCACAATTTGCTAGTCCATTCGTGGGTCGATGGGCACTTGGGCGTCTTCCATGACTTAGCAATTATTCCTTTATTATCTTTCCCATTAGCTTTCTTGTTTTCTGTGTCTTACTAAACAATTTATTTTTAACCCTTGAATTTTAATACTGCTTTGTAGATACTTAATTAGACCGAACAACACACTATCAAATGGATGGTCTCAATTCCTTTCATGTCATAATTAAACAAACAAAATAACATAAAAATTATCAAGATAAAAGTCCTTTAAATAGCAGTTACTACAAAAATACTGGGTGGAGAGTTATTTATTTATTACTGATTAGAGAAAATCATTGGTTTTAGAACTTGTGAGGAGAGAGCACATATTCTGAGGCTTTTCTATCTTAAGAAACTTTTTCACTTATTTCTAGTTTGTGCATAGAATTTTCTCTTGGGACTAGACTCCCTGCATTAGACGCCAAGAAACCCATCTTGTAGGAAATCAGTTACTATAAGACACTTTCCTGGAACGGAAAATATTCCCTTACAACTTCACTGGAAGACGCTGTCTGTGGAAATTATCAGTAATTCTAAGCATTGGCACAATCACTGTGCAAGTGACATTATCAGAGACATGGCATTGACAATAAGGATTGCAAACCAACAAGGAAGATAAAGTCATTTGCAAAAGTACAGTAGGCCATCACAATAATGCTAACATAGTTTGAGATGATGGAAATTATATGTATGCTCATGTCTTTTGTACGAAGAAATAAAGTTTAAGCACTTTGATTATGTCAGGAGTTAATCTCGCTTATGCTTTAAAGTATATAAATTATACTAACAAATAAAAATTAGAGGCTTTTTGTTGCTACAAAGATGTGATATTTCATCTAAGAACTTTCATTTGTTTATCTGGAGCTTTTTGCCTACATAATTTTCAATGTAGTTACTGAAAGTTTGTGTAATTAAACAGAAACAATAAATAGAAGAGTTCATCTGATGTGTGCCTAGCTACAGTATATACTGTGTTAGAAAATATAAATGTTTTATTTACCTAGAATTGATACTAACTAACAGACTTTGGAGCCTGTTAATGTTCTATAATTCTGTCAACCCATGTGATGTGCAGAATCACATGCATTTTTTGAATCATGCCCAAGCCAGTTAAGAGAAAAAAAATTAAGGAAGCAAAATAGAGAGGTAGACATAAACCTGAGTAGGTGCTACGGACAAATAGTAAAATAGAAACTACATTATAAATCATCTTTGACAAACTGTTGAATAGACTCTTTCCTTGTAACCATGGGGAAACTCAGTCAATTCAGGCAAACATTCATTTTACAAAACACAGTTTTTCCCTACATAACAAAAGAGAAGATCAAGTAAATGTTTACTTAGTTGATCAGATTGAGTTTTTAATGCTACACTGAAAGGCAATGGTCTCTCATGGCGTTATCGGCAAAAAAGACAGACTACCTCTTAATCAGACACATGAAATCTCACCCCTGGTGTGAAAATTCAGGGATACTTTATATATATGTAGTCACTAAGGAGGCTTATAGATTGATATTGTTCTTTGACAAGTGTGTATTTATATATAGATGAAATTATGCATATATTAGTAATAAACACCACAGTACCATTTGACTTATTTCTCTAGAACTCAGAATTTGCATGTAAATAACAAGTGTATTAAGCTATACTCATTTAAAACACTTGTAAGACATGTATTTAGTTCTAGAAATCCACATTGAGCACCCCTAATTCAAAAGTCTAACATGTTCCAAAACCTGAAACTTTTTTAATGCCAACATGAGGCCACAAATAGAAAATTCCACACGTGAGTATTTAACACAAACTTTGTTTCATGCACAAAATTATTAAATATATCATATAAAATTACCTTCAGGTTATGAGTTAAGTTGCATAGGAAACATAAATGAATTTGGGTCCCATCCCAAGATATCTCATTATGTGCAGTATATGCAAATATTCTAGAATCCAACAAACAAACAAAAATCCAAAACCAAAGCCTTTCTGTCTGGAAGCATTTTTGATAAGGTGTACTCAGCCTGTACAATCTTGCCTGTGAAAAAAGGTAAAGCAAGCTAATCTATTTAGCATTTAATGACTGAATGTTGAGTTTGTGCTATGCGAGTCAGGCACTTGGCCTAGATACACATAAAGTCACACTCCTTTCTGCCCTTTGATGGGGAAATGATTTTACATTCTCTTTTGCAGGTAACTGGAATTCAGGTGATCTCCAAGCTAATCTGGATGCCAGGTTTTCAAGATGGGAACAAAAGCATTGATTCCAGAAATCGTCTGTAGGAGAGTAACCTAGCTGAAACTCCCTGTTCTAGCTGTTATGGGAGAGAGAGGTAATTTTTATAGCATTAAACTATTGATGTTTTAGAGTTTATTTTCTACAGCAACAATTGTTAACTAAACCAAATGGTTTCACCTCAAATAAGAAAAATATTCTTAAGGCAACAAGAACTCTAGGAAGTTTCTGCAGTTTAAGGATATCATCAGAATCCTGAGAGATTGTCATCTTTCTCCTCCATTTTTAGTGCATTGGCCTTGTGTTGACTGTTCCGTAGCCACAACATGTCTGCCACAGCTTCAGACACTGTTCAAGTGAGGGAAAGGTGTGTAGAAGGCGGGTTGGAGGAATGGCAATTGATGCTGTAAAAAGGATGTTTATCTTTATGACTTTTTCTTTTATTTAATGAAAGGAATCTTTACCCGAATTTCCCCATGTCATGGACTGAATGTTTCTGTACCCCCCAAATTTATATGTTGCAATCCTACCCCTCAATGTGGTGATATTTGGAGGTGTGACCTTCAGGAGGTAATTAGATGTAGATAAGGTAATGGGGTTAGGGCCCCATGAGGGGATTAGTGTCCTCATAGGAAGAATGAGAGAGACCAGAGCACATCTTCTCCTCCCCTCCCACCCCTAAGTAAAGACACAGTGATAAGGCAACTGTCTAAAAGACAGAAAGAGAGCTGTCATGAGAACATAAATCTGTCAGCACCCTGATTCTGGACTGCGTAGTCTCCAGACAGAAATAAATGTCTGCTGTTTAAGCCATCCACTTTATGATACTGTCTTTTAGTGGCCCTGAAGACTAGCATTCTTCACCACACATTTTTTTATTTTTTGACCCAAGTCTATGTTACCTTCCCCAATTCTCCTATTCATAATTCTTAGTCAGGGGACATCCGGACCATCTAAACAGTCTTTGGAATTGTTTCAGGTACACAGACATTCTGCACGTTGGTCCACTATGTTAATGCCATTATGTTAATTGGACAAGAGTAGCAAGAAGTCATACACATTTAAGAGGCCTCAGAAAGACACACGTGCCCCAAACAGTGAATTATCATCCCCATGAAGATCTGGGGGCCAAGTGCATCAGTGGTGATTTTAGGAGTCCAATAGTCTGGGGCATGTTGAAACAATCCAATCAAATTAAAACGCAAAATTTTTCACCACTTTGAATTCCAGACAGAGCAGTTTTTCCACATGGAACTACTTCTACTCATTATTGTGTGACAGCAAAGACTTCCAGTTTTCTATGGAAAACAGAAGATTAAAAAGTTCTGTAGCAGTTCTAGAAGAAGCAGTTTTACTACTTGTGCCATCAGACCCAACATATTCTATATTATTACATGTATGAGTGGTAGGAGAGAATAAAGTGCCTGTGGCAAGCTCTAAGAGGAGAATCTAACATAGATCCCTAGGCTTCTGACGCAAGATCATGCCATCTACATTGCAGAATTATATTCTACACCAAAAAGAGTTCTTAGGAGGTATGGATCCACTGACTGTGAGATATCAAGTAATTATGTAGCCAGATTTTTCCATCATAAATGAAATTCTGGGTGACTCACCAGATTATAAGGTGGGGAAGTCCAGATGAAATCCTTCAAAAAATGGAAGGTCACATCTGGGATTAAGCTAGAGTTGGGATAGAGGCCACAAGCACAGTGCATACTCAGGTAGCCATGACATCCACCACTATTATATCCCACTATTATACCCCTCTCAGCTCAGACCCATGGCTACATGAGGAAGACTCACATGACTTGCTAACAGAGGAGGAAAGTGACCAAGCTTGGTTCATAGCTGTGTTGGCTCAGGATGTGAGTGAAAACTAAAAATTACCCCCAAAAGTAGCTGATGAGTAAGTCCTCCCCTGGTCAGAACTTTAGGTGGTACACAAAATTTTCCTTTTGGTCTGGAAAGAAAAGGGGCCCATGGTAAGAATATGTATAGATTCAAGGGCTGTAGTGAATGGGCTGATTGACAGGTCAGGAAGGAGGAAAATTAAATGACTAAGAAAAAGAAGATATGGGAAGTAGGTGTGTGGATGGGTCAATGGCAGTAACCACAAGGTGTGATCCTCTCTATGTCACATGTTCAAATTCACCAGAGAGCAGCCAACATCAAAAGACATTGAGCAACTATGTTGAACCCTCCCAGTTCATAGCATTCAGCTTCCCTCATGTGCTCACACACTAGGCAAATAAACAGCAGTCGTGGTGACGGGGCATCATATCATGAGATCACACTAACCATGTTTGCTTGGGTTATTGCCATTTTTGAATGCCCAACTTTCCAATAACAGAGACAAGTCCCAGTTCCAATGTGGCACCATCCTTTCAGGAGACCAGCTAGCTCCTCAGCAGCCTATTGCTCATATTAGACTCCCTGCTCTCTGGAAAGGGCAGCAATTCATCTTGACTGGCATAGTCCTTATAAAAAGAATGGATTTGCCTTTTCTGCTCACAGGGCCTCTATTAGCACCATTATAAAATTTTGTGAATAATGTTTGACATATCAGTATGCATCCCATGTAACATCATATTGAACCATGTAATCCACACATTAGCAAAAGCGACGTGGCCGATAACTGTGGGATCCACTGATGTTCAGAAGCCGCCAGCCTCATAGAGTTAACGGAAGAGTCTCAAAAAGGCACAGCTTGGAAATAGCCACATACAGGGGTATGATATGCACTGTACATCAAGGATCATTATGAATGACATATTCTCAGCATTGGATACAGGAAATGAGACACATTCCTATTTATCATCACGCCAATTATCCACTTAGAAAATTTGTGCTTCTTGTCCTTATAGTTCTTGGCTCTACAGGTTTAAAGGTCCTGGATTTCTGAGGACAACAAAAGCCTACTAAAATTTAAACTATAGCTGCTACCAAGTCACTTTGACCTTCTCATACCAGTTTATTAGCAGGTAAAGGAATAAGTTACCTTCCTAAAGACACAGTTCACCTTGACCATCATGAAGGTGTGTGGCCAGGAAGAAGAATTTGCGTGGTCCCCTCATGATTCACCTGCTGATTCTCCAAGTATCTCTTGATTTTCTATTACCAAACCTTTATGGTAGGTAACTGAACAAGAACAATAGATCAGGTCCGAGACATTTAGGGTGAATAAGAGCTCCGTCCCTCAGGGATGACATTAGGCAAAAACCCAGTCAGTAGCTACCAAGAATAGCAGAGGTGACAGTTAAAAGAAAATATGGAAATCATAGTGGAAGAGAGAAATAGTGAGCATTGATTCTGAGCTCTGACTGATGTGGTGCTCTAGCTCATCTCACCTACTTCCCTCTCATGTGTCTCCCCAGTAATTCCCGAGGAGCTAGTTCCAGAAGTTAGCATGGTCATGCCTTGCATAACAATGTTTTAGTCAATGACTGGGCTGCCTATAGGGCAGTGGGCCCATGAGATTATAATGCATTGTTTTTACTGTACCATTTTTGTATTTTGATATGTACATACTTACTATTGTGTTCCAGTTGCCTCCAGTATTCAGTGCAGTGATACACAGTATAGGAACAATAAATTGACCCACACAGCTTAGGTGTGTAGTAGGCTACATCTTCTAGGTCTGTGTTAAGTGCACTCTGTGATGTTCTCAAAGAGTGAGATGTTAGGATCACCTAAGGACATATTTCTCATAATATATCCTGGTTATTAAGCTACACATGCCTGTATAGAAATCTCAAGGATCTGAATAACCTAAGTAGTGGAATACACAAGACGCTATTGTACACCATCTATTTCCCCTTTGAGAATTGAGGCTGTTACCTCCCAACTCTCTGGAAATTGCCTTTATCCCAGGAGAGCTAAGTCACCCATGGTTATGCCCCTGCCTCATACAGTAACTGAATGATGAAGCATCATCAATGCCTAACCCTGAAAGTTGAGCTCCTGGGGAGAAAAATGAATCTGCTGAGGTCTTTATTTTTACTACCTTCCTAGACTCCTTCATTCCCCAAGGTGTTAATTCCTAGGGAATTCCTAATAAACTTCCTATATGCACATGTCTGTCTCAAGGTCTAATTTCTAGAGAACCTTTCCTAAAATAGTGATCAAGAATGATCTCTATACAATGATAGTATTTGAGCTGAGACCCAAGTGATTCGAAGGATTCAACAATAATCAGAACTGTTCAAAAAACTGTTGCAGGTAGGAGGATAAGATGTATTTTTTATGTACTCTCTCTCCCATTCAAGGTGATCCAATCATACCTCTGCTTCTTATCCTAGGAAAGTCATAAAAAGGTTTTAAGAAGGTTTGGAACCTTATTCATTTCGTTAAAAATCACATCTATAAGAATGTTGAGCAAAAGCTAGACATTTCATTAATCCCATACTTTAATCAATTAAAGACAGAAAATGAAGTGATACTTTCAGAATTTAGAGATTTCAGGTCATGTTATTGAGGGATTAATGTATTACATGTTGATAGTATGGTTTGTTAACAAGCCGGTAAGACTCATTATTTAAAGAAATTCTTCATTAGTGAGATTTTGGTGATCTAAGAGTAGTTAAATGAGAATCAATATTTCTAATCTCTTCCAAAGCATTCTAGTAAAGATCTTCACATTAGAATTCAATACAGAATCAGATCTGAAGTCTCCATATTTTTAAAATGGGATCAGAGTCACAATCTTTAATGTGAGGTTAAGAGAAACTTTTATTAAGTAGAAAAAAATTGAACAGGGGGTTCTAGGCTGGCCATATTGCAGCAGCCTTATCAATACTATCATCTTTATTTATATAAAGAAAATATTACAGCATCTCAGGTCTTGATAACAGGACAGAATGAGTTTCAGCCTCACAGACACATAGCTGTCTCAGTTTAATCTCTACCAGACCAGCTACCTCCTTACCATTTCACAAGAGTGTAATGTCTAGATTAGACAGCTATTATGCTTGAGAAAAACATTATATTACTTTTTAAGACATAGCACCAAGAGAATGAGTTGAAACTTGAGAAATATCAGCTTTGAAATTAGTGTTTATTGATTTATTTATCCTAAAATCTTTTTACAAGTTTCAGAATAATACAAACTGACTATCTATTACATCTGAGATGAGATGTTACCACAAATAAAGAACAAATTTGCTATCAGTGTTTCCTAGAGAAACTAAGAATACATATGTACATACACAAACGGTTCCTGATTTATGGTATTGACTTAAGATTTTTTTTACTTTACTATGGTGCAAAAACAAAATGCGTTTAGTATGGTCCTTGACTTATGATGTAGTCCCATTCTGAGAAACTCGTCGTGATTCCGTGTGTACATGTATATATGTGTATATGTATATAATGAACTTACTAAGCTCTTTTCCCTAATTAGTGACTTTCATTCCTTTTGACCCCAGCTATTCCTAATTTACTATCTTCCTTCTTCCCATGCTCCACATAAGTATTTACTTGTTCATTCTGTTATTCATCAATTATGAAAGTCTTCATATATTTGTACATTTATTGAAAGCACATAAACACACATACTCAATGTACACGTATAAAGACATATGTACAAATATGTGCTGTGTACTAGAGTTTAGCAAAGTATACATTGGATGTTGGCTATCTCTTTTGGTAAATAAAGTTTTATTAGAACACAAGTGTGCTTAGATGTTTAAATATTACCTATGCCAGCTTTTGTATTGGTACACAGAGTTGAGCAGTTGTGTAAGAAAGTGTATATTCCACAAACCTAAAGGAAATCCTGTTCCAGGTTTGGAATATCACGTCCATTAAATTCTAATTAATGATCAAAGCAAGTCACAAGGCCTGCCAAGTTTTTAGGTGTAAAAATTGTCTCCCCTTCTTGTTGGGAGAATTGGAAAAGTCACATTTATTGTACAGAAATTGGAAGAATTTATGGTTCTTTATTTTTACAGTGTAGTACACTCATTCATACCCTGGATTGCCTTGATACCATATTATCTGGCAATTTCAGGAAAAGAAATGTTCCATATAAGTGTTTCCTCAATGAATCCCCAACAATAAAAAAATAAATAAAAGTGTTTCCTATAAAATTCAATTATAAACCACTTGGAAACATGAAAATAATCATGATATAACATTTTTAATATTCTCTAGCATTTCATCCTGCTTTCCTACATAGAATATGTTGATTATAACCCACCTATATTCATGAATGGCTTTGTCATCACCTAGTGTTATTTATGAAGGCATCTAATAGAGTAATTCACTCAGCAATTATTAGCAAATGTAGTTAGTTGTATAGGCACCCCCAAGGCAAGTGATTAGCATTTTTCCATTTTGTTTTTAGTTGACTCACGATTGTACCTTTTTTGGGGGATACAGACTGATATTTTAATATGTGTATACATTGTGTACACAAATCAATAAATGTGATATATTGGATCAACAGAATGGACAAAAACCATATAATCATCTCAATAGATGCAGAAAAAGTATTTGATAAAATTCAACATCCCTTCATGATAAAAACGCTCAACAAATTAGCCATAGAAGAAACATCTCAGCGCAATAAAAACCACATATGACAAACCGAGAGCTAACATTCAAATGAATGGGGAAAAACTAAAACCCTCCCCTCTAAAAACTGGACTAAGACAGGAACGTCCATCCACACCACTCCTATTTAACATAGTGCTGGAGGCCCTATGCTGAGAAATTAGACAAAAGAAGGAAATAAAAGGGAATCCAAATTGGAAAAGATCATTTTTTTTTAATCCTATGATTGTCTGGCAATAACCTCAGATTTCATTTGCTCCTTCTCATTTTCTGCTTTCAGTGGTCACCTGGACATTTTAAAATTTAAAAATTATTAATGAAAAACAATATTTAGATTGTGTCTGAAGAAAAATATATATGACCTCTTCAGTTTTATTTGGTTCAATCACAAAGAATTCTCAGGCAAGAGCTGGTCAGTGTTCAGCAGCCTTCTAGGAAGCTCCTATTTCTCTATCAGGCAGCTTAGAAGACATTTGAGAAAAACAAACAAACAAACAAACATAACTTTATAAGTATTAGTGATGAACTGCTAGTTGTACCTTCTCTCTTTTACACAAAGACACACATAAATACACACACATGTAATAAAAACCAGTTTCTCAAATGCTAATCTTTACATACCAGTATTGGTGGAGTCTCTCAGGAGAAAGGAATGCAAGACAAAGTTCAGATTTCTGAATTATCTACAAAGTTAGAAGATCTGACAACACCAGTACCTCTTTCCCACCTGGCAATGATTCAGAAAAGCTCTGGAGTTGCTAATACACTTCAACCAAGAAATCTCCAGTTAGTTGGCCTTGCCTGCAACCTCCTCCACTTA
>CAUYPK010079303.1:0-37367 GCA_963574355.1 Loris lydekkerianus | reverse complement strand
TTCATTGTTTAGAACTAATCCACATCAGAATATGATTTTTAATTTACTACAGAATAATCAAAATGTCTCTTAAAATATTTTGCCCCAAACAATAGATAGCTCTGTTCCCAAAGACAAATTCTGCTTCTACTTTTTTTTTTTTAAGAGACAGTCTCTCTTTATTGCCCTTGGTAGAGTGCCGTGGTGTCACAGCTCACAGCAACCTCCAACACCTGGGCTTAGGTGATTCTCTTGCCTCAGCCTCCCGAGTAGCTGGGACTACAGGCGCTTGCCAGAACACCGAGCTATTTGTTTGTTGCAGTTTGGCTGGGGCTGGGTTCAAACCCACCACCCTTGGTATATGGGGCCGGTGTCCTACCCACTGAGGCACAGGAGCCACCTCTGCTTTTATTTCTATATTATGTATATAAAAGAATATAAAAAGGAAAATCCCAGAAGGTTTAATACAGAGGTCCCCCTTTCTCCAGCTTTACTTATAGCCATCAATATTAAGATTCCATCACAGTTGACAATGGTCACTCTAAACCTATATTTCTGGCTATGATGGGTCAAGACCAAATTATTTACTTAGGCTTGATGATTGCCAGAGCACAGAAGTTGTCACTGGCACAAAAAGGAATCCTCTCCACAATGGGTCCCTGAGTGCCGGTGTGGACTCTCCCCCAAGCCCAACAGAATAAAGGATAGCCAGTGGGGAGGCCACCACCTGCCCTGGTGGATTTCTCACTCTCTGCTTTGACCATTTGGCTCTAAGTATACCCATAAAAGGAGTTAGGGCAACAGCAGGGAGCCGCCTTCATACTTGTATCTCTACCTCTACCAGCTCATTTGCTGTTTCAGTGGTGAACCAAAATGGAAGCACCTTGTATCTGGTTTGAATCACCATTCTCACCTATCTTAGTATGAAGAGAGCCCTCTGTTATCTGGCCCAGCTCAGTAGCCCATATATCTATCCCAAACTGCAGATATAATCACCCATTTATCCAGTCTCTTCCATATTGCCATCCTGTGTTATAGAGGCTGGAAAAATAGAATGACATGTCCCAGATGTCACTATACCATGGGTTTCATGTGTGACCTGAGTTCCATCAAGAAGGTGCCCCTGGTAAGACGTGGAGGTTTAGTACACCAGAGGCACTGATGACCGCATGGGGATAGATAGAATCACCAGGGAAGCAGCTATGAAAGAGTGTCTGGGAATTCCAGAGAGATCCATGGAGGAGTTTTCTCATGCTCAGTACCTTACATGGGTGCCAGGTTACAGCTGGCAGGGTAGTAATGTAGTTTCCACGAGAAGATTCTCACAGTGTAGTTGGGTGTTTGAGCTGGTTGCATTGTCTCTGGCCTTGCTGTCTTTGGCTGTATGGCACTAAGCCTGGTTCTTTTCTCCCTCTGTGTAATCCTGCATGGTGTACACAACTAAAAACCCTGACTGATGCAGGGTTGTCGATGCAGGTTGACTAATTGCCTGTCTCCTCCAATAAAACCCAAGTTCCTTTAGGAGATAGACTAAGTCTAGTTTATTTCTATGTCCTTAGCACCCAACCCAGAATGGAAGACAGAGTATCCACCCAGCAAACAGTCACTGAATGCTTCAATGAAATGCTAGTCGTTATTATTAAAAATCCAGTCTGAGCGATTGTATGTACTGAGGAGTCAGCAGCTGGCCTGCATATCTTTAGTAGGAGCATCTCAGTGGTGTCACTGAGATACTGACAGCCAAGCAAGAGTCACCTTATTCAACAGGAGAAAATAGTTTGCTCATCAAAAACATGTCTGCATGACGAGCAGTCAGGCCTCCCACCAATGGAAATCATGTTCACTGCGGAATCATGCTGCGTGACCAGGTCGCACATGGATCAAAACAAACCAACTTGTAGCCTGGCAGCTCCAGCATGCAAAATGATATTCACCATGAGTAGGGCATATAAAAGTAGGACAGAGAAAAATAGCTGAATTTATATTATGTGCTATCCAATCAATTTTAAAGTATCACCAACAGAAATTCCTCCTTAAACAAATGTCACCTAAAACATCTGTTTTCACCTCTTCATGAGATGTGTGACTGGTGACCAACATGTAAGCCCTCAATTTTGTGTTCTTTCTTATTATTTTAGTAGTTTTTTCATGACACTCTTATAAGTCCCTGCAAGGGAAGCATCTGGGAAGCAGAGTGCAGCAGTTAGAGGCCTGGACTCCAGTGCCAGGCGGACCTGCACCTGTCATTTCCTTGCTGTGTGACTCTGTGTAAGGTGCTTAACTTCTCATTCAATCTCTTCATCTATAAAATGCAAATAATAATAATAAACTTCCTTGGTTGGGAATGGTCCCTCATGCCTATAATCCTAGCACTCTGGGAGACTGTTATGAGGATTAAATGAGAAAAGGTATGAGCAACTTTAGTCATTGTCAAAGTTGTAGCCATCTGAAATGCAGGGCTTCATAAAGGTGCCTGGGAGAAGGCTTTGGCTTCAGACTCAGAAGGGGCAAAAGAGACTTGAGTTCAAAGCAGGTCACCGTGACACTCCAGATTAGTGAGTGTGTGGGTTGAACTATGTTTCCTGAGAGATATATTCAAGTCTTCACTTACCTGTGAAAGTGAAATAAGGCCTTTGGAAATAAAGTCTTTGCACATGTGATCAAATTAAGATGAGGTCAGACTGGATGCTACTGGGCTCTAATCAAATGACTGATATAAGATGACTTTAGACGAAGAGAGAAATTTGCTCACACAGAACTATGAAACAATAATTTCCACTGTTTGAGGTCATCCAGTTTGTGGGACTCTATTGTAACATCCCTAGACACCTCACACAGGGAGCGTGTCAGAGAGGAGTCCCCAGGTCACAGGATACAGGTGGGCTGGAGAGAGGAGGAGGCATAGTTGATGACTATCACTTTCCAGCTTGGTATCTTCAGTCCATTGGCAAGGCAGCTCACTCATTGAAGACCATCTGGGACATACACACAGAAGCCTGAACCTCACCTCAGGTGGTGCAGTGCCCCCCTGCCATCTACCAGTTCTGCTCCAGATCCTCGTTCCCCAGCAGGCAGAGGCAGCAGTTAACTCAGACTCCATGTTCCCTTGGCTCTTCCACCTTTCCTGTCCTACTTGTCCCCTTCCCTTACAGGTCGCCCGTGTAGGCATCTGTCACCATTACATACCTGCTGTGGGCCAGGGAGGGATCATTGAGGTGGGGATCCTGCTCACAGTAACCTGAGTGAAATGTTGATTTTTCAATGCACACTTATTGGAAACATACTACATGCTGTCCATGACCGGACTTTGGAAAGGCTGCAGAGGGAAATAAACCCAGATGCAAGCTTACAAACTAGTCAAGGAACAGACATTCATCCAATAAACCCAAAGCAGATATGAACCCATAACTGGGCCATTAAAAGAAAGAAGATGGAGCCACAAGAATCTCTGTTTGGGGGATCTGATCTAGTCATGGTGGTCAGAGGGGGCTTCACCAGAGGAAGAGATGCCTGGACTAAGACCAGAGGTATGTGGTATAAAAGGCAAAGAGGGAAGGGAAGAGTTTGTGCCATAATCTCAACAGAAGGAAGCCCAAGAGGACAGAGAGACTTCAGAAGAGTTGGAGGTGGGTGGCTGGAGAGTGAAAGGGAAGAGAAGACTGTGTGTGAGACGAGGCAAGGCAGGTAGGCAGAGGCCAGGCTTTATCCCAAAGGAACGAACACTATGGGGCTCAATTAGGAAGACAGGCTGGCCAAAAACTGAGGCCAGTACTGTGGCTGCAGCATGGGGAAGAGTCAGGAAGGTAGGTTCAGGGCTGTGGGCAGGCTGAGCAGGAGGCTCTTGCAGCAGTGCAGGTGAGAGCATGATGGTATCTTGGACTGAGGTCACAGACGACAGAGAGAAATGCACAGATTCAAGAGATGCTCCAGTTATGGGCAGCATGTGATGGGTGGAAGGGAAAGAGAGGGGTTGGTGACTCTTAATTTTCTGGTTTGTGCAACTGGATGGATGTTGGTGTCATTTTCTGGGAGAAGAATCCCTGGAAGATGACCAGATTTAGGGAACAAAATTCTGAGTTCAGGCAAAACTTCTTTTATAAACCATAATGATTGCATGAATGTCAGCTGTTACTATTACTCACTTTAAACTACTTAGTGAGGCCGGGCTGGGTGGCTCACACCTCTAATCCTAGCACTCTGGGAGGCTGAGGAGGCAGATTGCTTGAGCTCAGGAGTTCGAGACCTGCCTGAACAAGAGCAAGACACCATCTGTACAAAAATACTAGCCAGGCATTGTGGCAGGAGCCTGTAGTCCCAGCTACTTGGGAGGCTGAGGCAAGAGGATTGCTTAAGCCCAAGAATCTGAGATTGCTGTGAGGTATGATGCCACAACACACTACCCAGGGCAACAGAGTGAAACCCTGTTCCAAAAATAATAATAATAAAGTAAAGCAATAAAAAATATGTACTGTATGCTTGCTATGTCCTGTACCCTGTGCCAGGTGCTGTAGGGGAAAGGGATGGAAATTGACATTTCATGCACATGTGTGCGGAGCAGTGGAGTAGAAAGATTAAGAGGGCACCATGGGGCAGTGCCTGTGGCTCAAAGGAGAAGGGCACTGGCCCCATATACCAGAGGTAGCGGATTCAAACCCAGCCCCGGTACAAATAGGGAAGGTTGCTTAGAACAAGAACTGATGAAGGAAGAGGTTAAAATCATAGAACAATATAAATTTAACTTGCAATTTAAACTTGTTCTATCAGTGGTGCTAAGTGATCTGCCATATTTTAAACAGTGATGTAACTATCCAGAAATTAGATCAAACAGACTGTTAAGGATCTCTCATACAACTGAATTCTTCCAGGGAACAGAAACGAGGACCCAAACATCTTTGGGGTTTCCAACCTTGCTATGTATACCATTATCATTATCATTATCTACTGTAATCATGTGTATACTACTGTATTTCCAAAGCTATTGGATTTGGAAGTGATGCATGGGTTTATGCTAATGTTAATAATCTTGAATTAGGCCATTCAGCTAGAAAATATGTATATAGCCTTTTCTGGTCTATACACTTTGACTACCATTAGTGAAAGACCACCCCCTGTGAGGGGCTCTGAGTATGCCTTTCTGTGGTTGATTTTTAAATCAGAATGTTAATTTTTTTTGCTACCATTGTTGGTAACATAAGTCCTATAACTTCTGACATAACATAGCCAGAGCAGAATTTTAAGCAAGAATTGATGCTATCAACAAATACAGCATTGCTCAGCAATATAGGCATTTAAAAAACATAATCAAAGGTTATAAAGGATTATTGAATGGTTTGACTACTTATGGACAAACAAAAAAACAGCTGACAAGGAAGAAGTCTGGAAATAGCTACCTGATAAACTAATCAGAAATTGCTTTCATGGTCACTTGGGCACATTTAAAAAGCATATATTTTGCTGGCTATGAGGCTAGTCTGTTGGAGTTGGATCCCAAATCTACAGTCCTAGAGATTTTGTTTGCAGATGATGAGATCACTCGGTTTGTGGTATTGAGTGACAGCAGCTACTTTGGTGAGATCAGTATGTATAATATTGAAGGCAGCAAAATTGCAATCGAAGAATGGCAAATATTAAATGAAAGTCTCTTCTGCCCCTTCTGACTCAGACTTGTTCTGTCTCTCAAAGGATGACCTCATGGAAGCTCTAAGTATCCAGGTGCCAAAACTCTGCTGCAGAAGAAAAGGAAACAAATCTTGATGAAAGATAGTTTACTGAATATGAATATTGCAAATGCTGGAAGTGAGCCTAAAGATTTCTAAGAGAAGGCCATCCAAATAGGGGTTACTAGACCTCCTGCAAATAAGATTTGTCTGGATCCTGGCAGAGTATGAGTGAACAGCAGGAGAAACCAAAGCAAAGATTAACCAAGGTTGAGAAATTTCTGACAAAAATGTTCAGTTATTACAGGAATAGACAGTGGGCCAACAATCTCTACATAAGACTGAAAAGCTGGTCATCAACAAGGACATATCTCATGATCCTTTTGGTCATGAGACTAAAGGCAACTGCAATTTGGAAGAAGAAAACAGCTGGGGAATTCTTCCAAAAGGAAAATATGCTTTGGCTCAGGACACAAGGTCTGCATACTTACATGGGAGGCACTATGATTAAAGAAAGAATCATCATGTCTTGGGATGTTTTACAAAGGATAATGTACAAAGATAGAAACTGATTAACTTGTTTTTCACACATGCTTCTCTTATGTAGCAGTCTTTATAAGAGTGAACAAGTATCTCTCACTTTCAGACAATTTGCACTGTTAAGGAATAAAGTGTATGCAGAATAACTGGGAATTACCCTATATAACATGTTGGGGATACCATATTGAAAATAAGTAGAAGGCATATCGTAAAACATAATTATTTTAAAATAGAGGGGCATCATGGTGTTAGACCAATGGTCCCTAACATTTTTGGCACCGGGGGCCAGTTTCCTAGTAGACAATTTTTCCACAGATGGGGGTGGAGGGGATGGTGGGTGGGACAATGGGACAGGAGGCAGAGCTCAGGTGGTGATGCTATGTGGCCCAGTACCTGTCTGCAGCCGGGAGTTAGGGATCGTAGTGTTAGATAGATTTCAGTCTGACAACTGGCTCTGCTGCTTACCAGCTGTGTGATGTTGGGTAAATCATTTAACCTCTTTATTTCTCAGGGATTTGCATTGGTGTTATAAAGAGGTAGTGAGGTAACACGTGTAATGTCCTTATTGCATGTCATGCTTTTAGCACAGTGCTTTGTACATGGTAAATGCTTAATATAAATATGCTGTTATTGGTTCTCTTTGTAAGGCACCATCATATATCATTTCATCTAATCTTCACAACCAGGTGTCCTCAAACTGCGGCCCGCAGGCCACATGAAGTGGTATGAATTGTATTTGTTCCCGTTTTGTTTTTTACTTCAAAATAAGATATGTGCAGTGTGCATAGGAATTTGTTCATAGTTTTCTTTTTTGTTTTTTTTTTTTAACTATAAAAAATCCCTCCAACGGTCTGAGGGACAGTGAATTGGCCCCCTGTTTAAAAAGTTTGAGGATGCCTGTTCACAGCAATAGCATGAGGAGGGACCTTTTATAGATAAGGCAGCCCTGTTGATTACATACCCCAAAGCCTTTCCCCCTCTTCCTCGCTGTAAGAAAACAGGTTTGGTCTGGATGGTTATCATTCCATATGTAGCAAAGTGGGTGGGTGGAGGTCCCAGGTGTAAACTGATTGGACTAAACTAATCATGGCCATACTGGGATTCAGGTAGTCACATAGTCACTTCTGTCCAGTTACCAACTCATCCAGGCTCGCCCAGGACTGTCCTGGTATGGGTACTAGTGATCTTATGTCTCAGGAAACGCCTCAGTTCTGGGCACAGTGGCCTGGTTGGTCACCCTGCTAGCCACTGAGACCTAAAGAGAAGACTTCTGCAGGTATGTGTGTGGAGGGGTGGAGGCATCTGGAAAACCTTTTCCTTACTAGGAATAAATGATAAAGACACCTGAGAAAGGACATGTCCTCCCTGACTGGATGTCTCTATCTCTGTGTGCCGTGCTTCGAGCTGCTGTAGTCATCCTGTGTCCGCGAGAGGACACAAGCAGTAGGCTGACGATGCCAGGGTGGAGAAATGGACAATATTCGGGTCTTTAAGGACCATTTTGTACTGGAACACTATGCTCAGGAGTTCTTGTTATGAGAGTGTGAAAAGAAATCCAAAAATGGAGACGCTTATGTCAGAGGTATCTAAAAAGAAGCCAGGTGGTATGAGGAGTTAGACCCCAGTCACACACACACACAGAACTGGAATTTGACCTGTTCAACTGGGCCAAATGGTCAAAATCCTTAAGAAGCAGCTGCATTTGATTTAAACTGTTTATACTGGGCCTGATCATAAGTCTCCTGGGGACAGTGGCACCAAATTAAGCTAATCATTGCCTAGAAACTGTCAACAAGTCATCATCAACATTGACTGTGCCAAGTTATTCCCCTTGTGTAGACTTACAGTAAACCTATATAAGCCCCTGCCCAACCTTGCCTGGATGGAGTACAATTTAGCAGCTTGCTAAATTTGTGTCTCTTGAATTATAATTCCTAGGACTCTGATTAAAAAGCCTTCTCTTGTGTTTGCTGCTCTGCAGTGTTAGTTTTATTTCTTATTAGCTGACAAGAGTAATAAACCATAATACCTACTGATGTCTGTTACTTGCAGCTAAAAGCATCCTGATGCCAAATGGTTCCCAGCTGGAAAGAGGCAGAGGTGGGTATTGGCCCATCTCCATTCTGGTGTTCCAATCTTAATGCCAAACACCTGGACAGAGGTAACTATCACCTCTGGGAACAATTCTACTTGTCTAGGACAGTATTTCTCAAAGTGTGTTACTTCTGTGAGATGTTCTCTGTACAAATGACTCTGTGGTCAGATGGGTTTGGGACACATGGCATCCTTTGTTCTTATCAGTACGCAATCATTTGGGGAGGTCTTGCAATATGGAAATTTGTTCATCTTGGGTTAACTCAGAGTTTCTCCCAATCACCTCAATGTGAAATTTTCACTGTTCGTTTTTGTGAAACTCCTATTAAGATCTCCCAACTGCTCCACAGAACACAGTTTGGGAAATGTAGATTCAACAGACAAAGAGGCTGTCTGGATGACCAGACATCAGAACTGGGCTCTGGATAGGAGACCGGGTGTCTTGGTTTGCCTGTTGTATGATGTGATTGTTAATGATGCCCCTTTCATCCTTCACAGTGTGCCAGTTGGGATGATTGTATGATCAAATCAGATGCGCTCTGGACGAGAGAAAGGGAACAGCCCTCTTGGAGGAGGGAGCAGCGTGGCCAGACCATATCAATCAGAGAGATGTACCGCACATCAGAAAGAGGAGGGTAGTATAAATTGAAGCTCTGGCCCACACTGTCCCTGTGATGAGGAAAGGGATATGGAGATGTGGTACAGGATGCTTAGCCTGGCCGTGCTATAGAAACAGCAGAGGCTCAAAGGCTGAGATGAGGGGTGGCCACAGATGGCACCCCCACCCGGCCACTATTTCCCGGTGTGCCCCAGGAAGCAGGGCTGTCTAATGAACTGTTTGGGAAACAGGATACGGATATGTGACCATCTGGGAAGGCAGAGCCCTAAAAGAAGGGAAGGAAACTGGCCGGTTCTGAGTTGTTAATCCTACCCACTCCAGCCTTGAGGGATTTCATTTGTCATCCATCTCCTTTGTTAGAACGGAAGCTCTTTGATCCACAGCTGTATCCACAGCACCTAAAGCAGTTTCTCATCCGTAGTAAAGGGCCCAGAAATATCCATTGAATAAAACAATCTGAGACAGAGAAAAACAGTTTTTCTAAACCACCTTGTAAGGAGGATCAGAAGGGCATTAACCTCCTTGAGCTCACCTACTCTCAAGGCGGAGAACATAGACAGGCTAATGACAAGTCAATAAATCCTGTTCATCTTCTCAAGCCCTGTTCAAGCCTCTCATTCTCCAGGAAGCCTTCCTCATCCAAGGCAATTCCCCTCTCCTGGGCTCCTTTGAGCTTTCTAAAACCCAGCACTTAACTGCATGAGGCTCAGGGTATTCTTCCATCAGACCACTTCCCACTAGGCGGTAAAACACTTTAGGGACAGAGGCTACATCTTGTTTCCAAGTCTCCCACACAGCACTGAGAGCGGAAGTGAAACAAGCTGACCCCTATGTACCCGATAATTGATAGGTTTCTTGTTAACCGTGGTTCGAGTGTGACCTTCACTTGGAACACTCTTTTGGCAGTTCCTGCTGCTCTGTGGGTTCTGTCTCAGTTAGGATCTCTTTCAGTTCTACTGCGAAACACCTGACAAGCAGTGCCTTAGACAATCAGGACACAGAATTCCCTTTGGGGTCTGGAGTCCACCCAAGGCTGGGGCAATGCTTCTGCAACGCCATCAGGATGCAGGGCACCATTAGTGTGTTGGCTTGTTGCCTCATGGTACATGGAGGCTGATGGAGTTTTTGGCTTTGCATCTGTACTCCAGGCAGGAATACGAGAGAAAGTGGAAGGTCAGCCCAAGTGCTCTTTTGATCAAAAAAGCAGAACCTCTCCCAGAACCCTGTAGTGAACTTCTGTTTCGCCTTATTAGCCAGACTGTGTCACGTGGCCACACCTAAATGCAGTAGAACCTTGGAAAATAACTATAGTTAAGGGAACAAAGGAAAAACAGTTTGAGGAGAGAATGAGTGTTACATTAGTCCATCAACAGTGATTGTTGTACATGCTATAGAAGGAAGAGAGGAAAACTAATCAGACTTGTCACTAACTCAGAATAGCCATTCTGAAATCTCTCCATCAGCAGGACCCAGTTTAGATTTATTTGTTCCCAGGGAGACGCTCTGAAGTTCTTGAATATATATAAACACAGATGCCTACAGTTTTGAGAGGCGCAGTCCATGTTCTTGAAGACCCCACAGTCTGCTGGGGAGGCTGGAAAGGGCTTGCAGAGGCAAAGTCGTCATCTCAGAGTTGTGTGCTGTGGTTGGACTGAGCACAGAAGGATGTAGTAGGCATCCTACATGGCAGAAGGTAGTCAGGGAAGGCTACCCAGAAGTAGTGATATAAAAGACTGAAATGGCAGATCAACATAGGAAGAATGAGCTGGGAGGGTATTCCAGACAGACAAGGTGCACAGGCAACGGCCTGGTGGCGGGAAGAGAGCGCAGCACATTTTAGGAGTATCAGAAAGTTTCCTTTTGCTGGAGTGTAGGTTGCCTGAAGGAAAGAGGTGAGGCTGGCAGGGTCAGACCACAGAAGACATCATGTGTCCTGCGGAAGGCTCAGGTCTCCTGCTTGGGTGCTGAGGGTGATGGTGGTGCTAGCTTCTGAAGTAGGAATCACTGAACTCAGTTTGGTAATGTTAAGTTTGGGAGCTTCCAGGTGTTTTCCTTTACGTGATTTTCCAAGGTATTCTCATTCACACCCTTGACTTCCGTTACCTTCTGCTTCCTAAGACTCTATTCCCTGTTCAGATCTCTCTATATTCGCAGCCTGCATATCCAGTGCAGCTTTTGCTGCATGGCACCATGCCCAGAAAAGTAGCTTACAACTAAACCATTTATTCAGTTCCTGAATCTGCAGGTTGGAAATTTGTTTGGGCTCAGAAATTAATGTCACCCTTAAAGACATAAGGGACCAGGGTGGTTGTCCACCTGATTATATCCTGTATTTAATTCACCTGTATTGGTGTCTGCAAAACCCATTTGGATCATGTTGGATGGTGTAGTAGCCACATGATCCAAAGGGTAGACAGGGATGCAGCTCTTATGCAGGAGGTAGGATCTTTATTGGACTAGATCAGCACAGCTTCTGGCACTTGGCTGTAACTCTGTTCAATGTCCATAAGTAAGGAGAACCAAAGACAGTTCACATGTATATGGGAAGAGTAGTAGTAGTCATTCACATTATAACATGTAGCACGTATTACGGTAACTCTCCTACTGTCTGTCATGATGCAATCTGCTAAGACCTGGATCATCTTGACTTTCTGTGGAACATCCCTCTGGTCCACGGTATTGATGACATCATGATGATTGGACCTGGTAAACAGGAATATGGCATTACTTGGAACGTCCTAATAAGCCACATATGTGTCAAAAGATGAGTGATAAACCCTGCAAAGTTTCAGAAGCCTGCTACATAGGCAAAGCCTTTGGGGGTCCATGTCTGAGACGTGCTGGGACATCCCTTCTGAGGTAAAGAACAAGTAATTTTACCTTATACTCCTTACCACTAAGCAAGACACACATGTTTCATGGGTCCTTTGGATTTTGGAGGCATCATATGCCACATTGAAAAATACTATTCCAATCCATTTATCTAGTAGTCAGAAATGTAGCAATTTCAACTGGGGCTTGAAGGAAGAGAGGGCTCTAATCAGGACCAGCTTGCAGTGCAAGCTGCTCAGCCGCTCAGTTATGGTGTTACGGGTATTCATGGAGATAGGGATGCTGGGTGGAGTGTCTGGCAAGCTCCAACAGGGGATCTGTGGCACAGCCCTCTAACTAGACCATACCTTCTGCATCACAGAATGATGCATTTGAAAAGCACTTGTGATGTACTTTGGGTTCTAGTAGAAACTGACCAGGGGACAGACACCTTGTGATTAAGAGACAGGTGCAGCCTATCATAAGCTAGATCTATCAGGTCATAATAAGGTGAAGCAGGTACAGTAGCGATCCATTGTATGATGGAAATAATACATCGGGCCTGAGGAGGTCTAGAAGGTACAAATGAATTACACAAGCAGGTAGCTCAGAACCCCGTCACATAAGCTGTTGCAACTCACACTTATGTCCTCAAGGGGCTTCCTTATGACCAGATGATGGAAGAAGGGAATGTCCAGGCCTGGCTCACGTGTGGACAGGCTCACCTGTAGGTTGCTGTGGGCAGAAGATGGGCTGCTGCCACACATGGCCCCAGGTAGTGGGGCCCCACAGGCAGCAAAGAAGCAAAATCCCCCTAGTGGGCAAAGAGCAGATGTTTGCTTGCAAGCATTTTGTGGAGTGAGAAGTGGCCTCAGGTAGAGAAATACACTTACTCTTAAGCAGTAGTGCAAGAGGCACCATGTGGAGAGGGAAGAGGCGTGCAGATGATTTGGGCTGGGCTGGGCCCTGAGCATGAACATGCCTAAGCCTCGCATCGGTACTCACAGAGGAAGTGCTCATCAGCCCAGAGGACAGGACGATTTCTCTGCTGGATGTCAGCTGGCCCCTGTCATTGGCCATGCCAGTACTTGAGCAATGGACCCAAGAATGGTGACAGTGATCGGGATGGAGGCTACGCACTGGCCCAACATCATGGCCGCCACTAGCCAAGGCTGCTCTGTCTGATGCCTCTGCTGCTTAATGGAGTGACCAAGGACAAGGGCAAGCTGACATCCACCAGAGAAGTCATCCTGTCCAGCAGGCTGGAGGGCACTTCCTCTGTGAACACTGATGGGAGGCTTGAAATGTTCATGCTTGGAGCCCACCCAGCCCAGGTCCATCCACACGCCTCTTCCCTCTCCATACAGTGCCCCTTTTACCACTGCTCAGGAGTAAGTGAATTTCTTAGCAGCAGAGTCCCCAGGGTGGCTCCATCCCTGGAGACTGAACAGGTTGATCACAGCAGATGCTTCTAACCTGGAAGGGGGAGTGATTCCTCCTTATAGGAACTTAAACTAGGTCTGGGTGTGGGTTTGCCTTCCTGGCCCACAGCACCTCCGTCAGCACCAGCACAGTGCTGACTGTTTCTGGTTTCCTCAGACCTCACATTGCCTCAGTCTACAGGCCTCATATTTTGGTGAAGAAGGTATGACAGAGAACACATCCCCACAGGACCCGCTGGTTCTACTGTAGAAAGTCGCCTGAAATTTTGCTAAGTCAGAAAGGTTTAGTGAAGATACTAACCTGGGGTGGTTGACACCCTGCAGGGTAAAAATGGTGTCCTGAGGCGGAGTACAGTGGTTCATGCTGGTATTCCTAGCACTCTGGGAGGCCGAGGCAAGTAGTTTGCCTGAGCTCCCAGGTTTGAGACCAGCCTGAGCCAGAGAAAGACCTCGTCTCTAAAAATAGCCGGGTGTTGTGGGCACCTATAGTCCCAGCTACTTGGGAGGCTGAGGCAAGAGAATCACTTGAGTCCAAGAGTTGAAGGTTGCTGTGAGCTGTGATGCTACCACACTCTACTGAGAGTGGCAAAGTGAGACTCTGTTTCAAAAAATAAAAATAAAGGCGCTGTCCTGGAACATGTGTGCTACGTAGTGAGCCCATGGTTGTGCTGTCTCCATCAGCCAGAAGATAAGAGTTCCAGGAACCACAGGGTAGAAGGAGCAGTTCCTCTTACCACCATTTCCTGTGGCCCACTCAGAGAAGTTGTTCTCTGCATTCCTACAGCTTTAGGTTCTACTGGATAGAAGTCCTAGTTCTCAAGGAGAGGAGACTCTTCCATCAAGGGACATAGCAGGGTTTCACCTGACCTGAAGTTACAACTGCTACAGGGTCACTTTGGATCTCTACACCCAGGATTGAGAAGGCAAGGATGGATTTACCATACAGGTAGGGCATAGTCAACACTGATTTCCACAAAGAAGTGTGTTTGCAGACACTTAGTGGAGGTAGAAGGGACATTGTCTGGAATTCCGGGGATGTCCTACAATGCAGCTTGGTGCTTCCATGCTCTGTCATGACACCGCATGGGCAATTGCATCCATGGCCTGCCAAGGGCAAGGCAAGCAAGAGCTCAGACCCCTCAGGGATAACGGGCTGGGTCTCCCCCTTGGCAAGCAGCTAGACCAGGTGAACAGCTGGAGAAGGGGGAAGGAAATTTAGGATGGGCAGTGGCTGAGGAAATGATAAGTATCAGAGAAATGAAAATTCAAACTAAACCAAGAGACTCTCACCCACCAGATGAGTGTAAATTCCATAGTTGGATAGTAATTTCTCTAGGTGAGGATGTGAGGAAAAAACCTGCTCACATGTTGCTGAGAGAAGTGGAAAACGCTACAACCCCTAGGGAGAAGAACATGGCAACATCTAGCAGAATTACACATATGTATGCATGTACCCTTTTCTGGGAATCTATCCCAAATACACACTGCCAAAAACCTGAATGACATTGGCACAAAGCTGCTCACTGCAGTACTATTTGTACTAGCAAAAGACTCAGAGGAATATCATTAAAAGAGCTGCACTTCTTTGTGGCAGCTATTGGGAGAGGGTTGAAATCTGGACAAAGCAGTGAGCGATTTATTTGTTTCTAGCTAATATGTCCCGAGTGCCTGCTACGTGCTTGGTGGTTTACATGGAACTCCATTTAAACCCTTCAACAACGTGAAATTTCTGGAAACAAAATTCATATTACTAATCTTTAACCCAGAAATTCTAAGACTGTCATGGAAACATAATCCCAAATGGCAACAATTCTTTATGCAGAAAGATGTTTAAGCAATATTATTATTATTATTTTTGAGACAGAGTCTCACTATGTCACCCTCAGTAGAGTGCCTTGGTGCCACAACTCACAGCAACCTCAAACTCTTGGGGGAAAGCAATTCTCTTGCCTCAGCCTGGGACTACTGGTGCCCACCACAATGCCCAGCTATTTTTTTGTTGCAGTTGTCATTATTGTTTAGCAGGCCAGGGCCGGGTTTGAACACACCAGCCCCACGTATGTGACCAGCGCCCTAACCACTGAGCTACGGGTGCTGAGCCATGTACATATATATATATATAAAATGGTATATTTTTCTTTTTCTTTTTTTTTTTTTTTGGCCAGGGCTAGGTTTGAACCCACTACCTCCAGTATATGGGGCCGGTGCCCTACTCCTCTGAGCCACAGGCACCGCCCTGTAATATTATTTTCTAGAGTTATTTTTTATAATCTATCAAAATTATGAGGGCACATGATGAAAAACAAATCAGAACAAAACACCAAGAGCTTCCAAGGCACAATGGTATCTCCAGTGCCCAGTTCTATACCTCCATGTCCCTGGTCTGGTCTCCACAGGCAACCAACCCGTTTGAGCCATTTCCGGTTTTATATCTTTGAAGAGTTACTTCTATATCTTTAAAGAGTGTGTTTGTGAGACTCTGGACTTCTCAGTGTAGATATTGGTATTGACTAGAATTTCTTTAAGAGCAAAAACTACTTCTTATTTCTCTTTAGAGCCCCAAGACCTGGCCTTGGGCCTGGCTGGGAGTGAATGTTGAATATATCTTGGTTAAATAAAAGAATAAAAGAATAACCTTAGCAGGCAATGGAGGGAAGGCATTTGAGGCAGAGAGAAAAGTAGAGACAAAAAAGCAGAGGCCTGTTTTTCCTGACTAACAGGACCCCAATTTAATTCAGGGCAGTTATGTGCCCAGCTAAAATTACTCACCTCCCACACTCACCTGCAGGAAGTAGAAGCCATATGATCCTGTCCCAGCAAAGAAACACAAGTAAAAGTTGCGGAGGGGAGCTTCAGGGAAAGGTTTTCCAAGGAAACCCGAGACAGCTGGCATATTACTTGGTGATTTTTGTCCTTCCTCATTCTTCCTCCCTGGAACAAGGAGGTATTTCTAAAGACCCTGTAGCCATCTTGCAACCACATTCTAAAGACAAAGGAACTAATTTTCGAAGACATTATTCAACTTTACACCAACCTGGACTGTATATCTTTAGATGTTATGTTATCTGAGACTCACAGCGCTTTTATTTACGATTATATAAGTAGGTTTTCTGTTGCTTGCTGCTGCATGCCTTCTTAACTAGAGAGATGGAAAAAGAATAGCCAAAATTAATGGTTGTGCTTGCTTTGGCAGCACATATACAAAAATTGGAACGATACAGAGAAGATTAGCATGGCCCCTGCGCAAGGATGACACGCAAATTCGTGAAGCATTCCATATTTAAAACAAAATAAAACAAACAAAACAAAAGTTGAAGGTACAGGAGGATTCATTATACTATTCTCTCTACTTTCGTTTATTTCTAAAATTTTCCATAATAAAAAATTTAGGCTGTGCATGGTGGTTCATTCCTGTAATCACAGCACTCTAGGAGGCTGAGGTGGGAGGATCACTTGATGCCAGGAGTTCAAGACAAGCCTGGGCAACATATCAAGACACCATCTGTTTCAAAAAATAAGAAAAATTAGCCAGGAGTGGTTAAAGACTGTTTGCGAGACTCTGGACTTATAAAGTGTAGATATTGGTATTAGCTTCCTGCTATAGATTAGACTAGAATCTCTTCAAGAGCAAAAACTACTTCTTATTTCTCTTCAGAGCAGTGGTTCTCAACCTGTGGGTCGCAACCCCTTTCTAATAATGAAAATACATCAGGGCATTAGGAAGGTTGAAAACCAGTGCTTTAGAGCCTGATAATGGGGCGGCAGAGATAATAGATACATGAATGACAGATCAGGGAACCTCAGGGTCCCTGTGTGTTTTTCTGAATGGTTTCTTCTTTCCTTTCCTTGGGGGAAAAGTACTGGAAGTGGATGTCCATAGTCCCAGCTATTCAGGAGGCCGAGGCAGGAGGATCCCTTGAGCCCAGGAGTTTGAGGTTACAGTGAGCTTATGTTCACACCACTGCATTCCAGCCGGGGCAGAAGCGAGAGAGAGAACATTTATTTAAAAAAAAAAAAAAAAAAAAAAAAAAAAGTTTAAAAGAACCATGGAAATAAAAAATACATATAAATCATCCTTGCAAATATGGTTGCCAAAAAGGAGTTTTGCAAGATTCTGGGCTTCAGAGGTTATTGTCACAGCTTCAGAGGTTATTGCTATGTCACAAGCCCTAAATGTCTGTGATTTTGATTGGGTGTCTCACTAAATAATGATTTACACAGGTGATAACACTTAAATTAACATCTCAGCTTCGGAGGGAGGTCCAAATACTCGTGAATTTTCTCATTTTAGCCAGGAGGGGATCATTGGCATGGATTTACCTCTATGTTAAGAAAAACCACTCTGCTTGATTTCTTATTTAAATGAAAAGTTTGAGAGTTTCATTCCATTTCAATTAATAAACTAATGGGAAGCTAAGAGCAGAGGTTGTTGATCCCATGCTGAGAGGAAATATGAGTCAACCAGAGGGAGGCAAAATTAACCTCCACATATTGGGCGACTCTTATGCCCCACCTCATACCCTGTCAGTCCAATTCTGATGCCAGCCATTGGTGCAGTAACCAGATTTGTGTAGGCGTAAGAAATGCCCCAGTTGCACTGTGCCCCAGCTGTAGCCCCCTAGGGCTTCTCTGAAGTCTCAATGGGAAACGCCTGTGGGAACTCACAGGCACTCATGCATGTGAGCTCTGAATGTGGGAGGAATTAACACCCCAAGGGGCAACACTTGTCTAAGAAGAGATGGGAACCAGTGGATAAATGCTCCCCACCTCCACCCTCTCTATGGCACTTCAGGTGCCGCAGTGGGAGCAAACCAACTCGTTAGCCCAGCTGTGAGCTGGCTTTCCTTCCTCTTCTGGGCCTAGCTCCCAGTTCCTGTAATGACCAACTCACCCCATTTTGCCTGGGACTTCTCTGAGTTTAGCCTTGAAAGGTTCACATCTTAGGAAACTCCTCAGCCCCCAGCAAACAGATAGCTGCTCATTTGACCTGTTCTTCACTTTTGCACCTTGAAGTCACCGCTCAAATCCTTTTCAGGCAGCTCCTTGTCTCAAGCTCTGTTTGGGGAAGGGAACTCAGGCAGTGACAATCCATTTGTGTCTCAACAAAGCATATGTCTGTCTCTGAGATGTTTCTCATCAGCTCAAAACAAGAGCTTAAGAAGCAGCTGGCCAAGAACATCTGTGCAGCATTAGGAAGTGAAAACCTGTAGTTTGTTTTCTATTGTTGTGGATTATTGGCTTGTGGATTTTGCCAGGTGTTCTTGAATAGGAACCAGGTGAATAGAGCCAGAGTCCATTCTATAAACCTGCCAGCAGTCAGAGCGATTGGAAGAACTCTTGTTCCTCTGTCTGTTGGAATGACTGCTTCTGATTTCTGGGTTAGAATTTGATCTGATTGGAAGCATGAGTGTCTTCGTTCTGTTGGAATTAAGTCTCAGCTAAGATAATTTTCCCTAAAGGCTCCAAGAAGCAGAACTGAACCAGAGAAGGTTGTTTTGCACCAGAAACAGAGAACTCATGCTCCTTAAAAAATAAATAATGTGTATGATAGTTCAGGGAAACTCAGGGTGGCTGTGTGTTTTTCAGAATGGTTTCTTTTTTCCTTTCCTTGGGGGGAAAAATGCTATTGCTTCATCTTCAGGTTGTTCAATAATTTAATAATTTCTTGTTTGTGTGAGAGATTTATTCTCCTGTGTAAAAACCCAGTTACATTGGATTGAATTGATAGGAACTGAGAGACTGGGAGTGGGAAGCCCAAGGGGGTTCTAGAACCCCCAACAGATGTTCCAACTTGCTTGTTTCTAGAGGATTGGCCTGTTCATGCCATGGATGACAAAGAAATGAGTTGGATATCAAAGATACTTTTGAATTAATTAGGCCTCCTCTGTAGATATGTAGAAAATCCAGCTTTAATGTCTCTCTAGTGAATTTCCTGTTCATTCTGGTTTCAAGAGACCACTGAGAGCTTATACAAATCTAAGATAAAGGGACTCAGTGTCTCCCAGGGGGAATAATTAAGAAATCAAGCCACACCTCCAATACCTTAAATGTGCCAGTTCTTTATGAAAAGCCCCGTAGGCTAAGAGAAAAATAAAACCATCCAAATCACAGAACACCATGTTTACAAAGAGACTTAAGCTGGAAATTGTACTCTATAATTTATGTTAATACATTTAAATAGACTAAAGAAATTGGTCTTCAAAAGGATGAATTTTTTAATGGTGTTCTATTAAGCAAAAATGACTTCCAAGTTAAAAAAAAAAAAAAAACTATTCAATTGAATACTAAAACCTTTATGTAAAAGTTAAGTTTCATATTCTTCTAAGAAATACGTGTGAATAATCTGGGAAAATAAACTAGGTTGTTAATACAAATTTAAACGCTATTCCTGTTTTTAAATTTAAGCCATTTATTCAAAATGTTTTTGGATGGGAAAACAGAAAAACCTAACTCTGGTTTATGCCTCAGAGGTTCCCACTGAGTTACAAAACAAATATGGAGATCAGGCCCAATAATGTGCAAATTCACATGAGTGGAAAAAGTGGTAGTCATAAAGATTTTTAAGAAACCCTTCTATACTAAGACTTCTAATCAAGGTACAGAGGATTCTATTACTCTGCTCAAGGAGTTTCTCACGTTTATTTTACCAGCTGACACGTGGCCCACCTTCCTTGTTCCTTGTGGTCTGTGGCTCTCAAGACTTCCTTTTGTGGCTTCAGCAGATGACATCACCATCCGCTTTATAAATTACTGAAGAAAGGGATTCAGCATAGTCTTCATTTTAATTCTCCAGTTGGGAACTCCCTCGTTTCCTCTCCAGAGTTCTCTTTTCCTAAAGTAATTTGGTCCTGGTCTAATTAAAATGGCAATGTGTCCACTTATCACTGACGGTGTCTTTCAACCTTTTAATTTGGATGTGTCCAAGGGTGTTTTCCCTTTATTTTATCTTGATGACCCATCACTTTTCACAAGTCAAGGGAAATAAGGGCCATGCCGGCCTCAGAGTTCCAGGAAGACGGTGGCACCCTGGGTGTTCAGAAAGACCAGGGTTAAGGGCACGCCCCACCGCCTGGTGGCTGCATGTGCCTACTGCTAAACGCTTACCAAGAAAACTCAGTTGCTGACGTATTGGCCAGGAGCTCCCGAGGGTCTGAGCAAGGGCTGCAGGCTTCACTCTGATTCCAAAGAATACCAGAGTATCTTGTAGTCTGTATACAAAGCTGCTGTGTGGGTGGGTGCCTGCTACCTTCTGTGTTTTATAACAACTTCAGTCAGCATATTCCCCTGAAAGGGGAACAATTTAGTTGTTTTAATTCTGAGAGAGAAATATTGGTTTCTTCTGAGTAGGTATCTGGTATTTTAATTAACTCAGCTTTCCCCCTGCAGCTGGGGTCAGGGGCGTATCCTCCAAGACATTAGGACTTTTGTGGCCTAGCTCTGTGCTGTGCACCTACCAGGGGTGACTACTGAGTCACCTCAGGCGGCTCTTACTCTCATCCTTGGGGATTATTATCCTCTGGAGGCTGGTTTTATTTAACCAAGAATCTTGCCAGGATCCTAAATCCTTGTGGGTCCCTGAGAATCCTCCTGTTCAGGAGGAAGAACGTGTTCCGGGTATGAATGTGTGTTTTGTGCGATTCTTCCCAGTTGAAGAATTCATTTTAAACACCAGTAACCGAAGCCCTCATGACAAGAGTGGGGCTGAGTGGAGTAAATTAGCTTTGAAATTAGCTGCTGATTTGGAGTTTGCTGTGATTTGGAGTTTGGGGAGGAAAAGGAGAAGGGAAGTAAGAGCCATCTAATCTTGCCTGTGTGCTCCCTTTATCAGAAAGAGGTCCACCTTATTTTTCTCCCAGGTATCTTGCAACAAAGTGCCTTTATCACTTCTGGGTTTTATAGGCAAAGCTCTCAAACAGATAGATGTAAAGTTGAAAAATAAATATAAGAAAATTAAATGCTAATACGTGTGCCTTTGATATTTTGCAAGGCAAACCCTTTGACAAAATAAATTGTATTGTGAATTTTATTTAAAAAAAATGACTATAGTTTTCTCCCTGATTTTACCACAGTGGAAAATAAAAATGCAGTTATAGTATTTAGTTCTTGAAAGGCTTTGAATTTAATTTTTTAATCCCTGCAAAGCTGAGTGAAATTTCCAAGGTTCCTGATTATGTAAATGTAAACGTGTATTCAACTAGATGAATTATTTTAAAGAACCAATATTTTATAAATTGGTCTTTATATTATTGGAACTTATGTAATATTGCAAATTATGAGCATCTATAGTTAATCTACTTAGCATGGATAATGTTTTGCTTTCATATTTCTCTTACAAATTCTTATAATCAACAGTGATTATTTAATGTTAACAGTATATTTTCTAAAATCTGTAAATGATTCTGAATCATAGAAGATGAAATGTTAATGTTACTATTGTTTATCTTGAGTTTTTTTTTTTTGAGACATAATCTTACTTCATTGCTCTCAGTAGAGTAATGTTGCGTCATAGCTCACAGCAACCTCAAACGCTTGGGCTCAAGCGATTCTTTTGCCTCAGCCTCTGTAGTAGCTGGGGACTACAGGTGCTTGCTACAATGCCCGGCTATTTTTAGAGACAGGGTCTCACTCTTGTTCAGGCTGGTCTCTAACGGGTGAGCTAAGGCAATCCACCACCTCAATCTCCCAGAGTGCTAGGATTACAGGCGTGAGCCGCCACACCTGGTCCCATTTGGAGATTTTTTTTTTTTTTCTTTGTAGTTTTTTTTTTTCTGGGGCCGGGTTCAAACCCGCCACCTCTGGCATATGGGTTCTGCGCCCTACTCCTTGAGCAATAGGCGCCGTCCACTATCTGGAGATTTTTAAAGAAATAAAAATCCAGAGAAACAGAGAAATAAATTATGCAGTTGCCATATAATCCTCATGTAGCTTTCTAACCTATGTATTATTTTCTATGAATAAGCACATTAGATCTTTGAAATATTCAAATTAAGAAGATAAAATTATCAGGGTATCATAAACATTGCTTTGTAATGTGCTTGATAACATTCATTGCGTTTTTTAAAAAATAGATACTGTCATTTAAGCACATTGTTTGCTATGTTTAACCAGAGACAGGGGCTTGCACTCTGGTGGCTGATTTGGGAGGTGACCCTAAGAAACAAAAAAGGTTGGACCCAGAGGGTAGAACAGGGAAGGAGCAAAGCCCTTGGCCACTCCAGTACCTGAACAATGGACTCAGGAATGGGTTGGCCACATGAATACGTTTTAGTATGTGTATGCACTTTTTAAGCAATTCATGTGTAATTTTTGATTATTCTTGGTACTTAATAATAGTTGTATATCTTTACAGGGTACATATAATGTTTTGATACGGCATACAATGTGAATTAATCAGGGTAATCCATAGGGTATCACCTTGAGCATATATCATTTCTTTGTGTTAGGAACATTCCAATTCTACTCTTTTAGTTAAAGTACACCCTAACTTACTGTTGATTATAGTCACTTTATTGTGCTACCAAATATTATTAATTCTATCTGACTATATTTTTGTACCCATTAATCATCCTCACTTTTTGCTCCATCCCTACTACCCTTCCCAGCCTGTGGTAACCACCATACTATTAGCTGTCTCCATGAGATCAGTTGCTTTATTATTTAGTTCCCACATCTGAATGAGAACATGTGAGATTTGTCTTTCTGTCCTTGGCTTATTTCACTTAACATAACGTTCTCTAGTTCCATCCATGTTGTTGCAAATGGCAGGATTTTATTCTTTTTTGTGTTTATATTCCATTGTGTGTACGTACTGCAATTTTTGCAATTTCTTTATCCATTCATCTAGTGATGGACACTTAGGTTCATTCCATATCTTGGCTATTGTAAATAGTGCTACAATAAACGTGGGAGTACAGATAGCTTTTTGATATACTGAATTCCTTTCCTTTTGATATATATCTAGCAGTAGGATCCTTGGGTCATAGGGTGGTTCTATTTTCAGTTTTTTCAGGAATCTCCATACTCTTCTCCATAGTGGTTGTGCTAATTTACATTCCCACCAACAGTGTACCAGAGTTCCCTAAAGTACAATTTTTGACATAGTGTCTGTTGGCAAAAAGTTCTATAAGTTTTCTAAATGTTCTTAAGCTTAGATTGTTCTTGTCTGTTAATAGTTGTAAAGCTCTATTGATTCATGAATACCTTTATGGCTCATATTATATGGAATCAGAGAATATAGTGAAACTTCAAAATGAAATTCTAAAAAAGATAAACTGGTCAGGATAAATGCAGAAAATGAGAACCAAAGTGTCCAGATACCCTTCCCAGAGCTCTCATGAACATGCAAAACAAAGACCAGGACTCTTCCCATATGGTTTATCTGTGGGAGGCTGGTGCTATTTCTGGTTACCCCCCCCTCCAGAGTCCCCCCCCCCGGAAGAACATTTGTCAGCCAGATGATAATATGTCCATCATTTCAAAGCACATCAACAATCATGTGCATTAAAGCATTCTATTCTAGGTTCAACCTACCAACTGACCTCCACAGAACAATGGTAAAAGCTGTTGACTATGAGCACATAAGGCTTATCAAAGGAAGACATCATTGGTACCTCACTGGAGGAAATCTTATCAAACCTTGCTAAGGACTAAAATGGCTGACAAATTTGTATAGTTAGGGTTTTCCAGAGAAAGAGAACCAAGAAGAGATATATATAGAGAGAGATAGACACAGACATAGACGTAGATACAAGATTTATTATCGAAATTGACTTACACAATGATGAAGGCCAAGAACTCCCATAATATGTCATTTGCATGCTAGAGACCCAGGAAAGCTGCTGTGTTATTCAGTCTGAGTCCAAAAGCCTGAGAACTAGGGGAGCTGATGATACGACCCCCAGTCTGCGGCCAAAGGGCTGAGAAACGGGGATGGGGGTGGTGATGTAAGTCCCTGAGTCTGCAGGTCTGAGAAACAGGAGCCCTGATGTCCAAAGCAGAGAAATTATATTTTGACTTACCAAATATACTTGAGTATAAGCCGAGTTTTTTTTCGGCACAAAATTTGTGCCGAAAAACCCGAACTCGGCACAAATTTTGTGCCGAAAAATACTCGGCTTATACTCGAGTATATACGGTACATTTACCAAGTCACTCTGATGGGCAGTAGTAGAAGCTGGAGAGCAATAGGGAGGTTGTAGCAGTCGGGGTTCTGTGAAGGAAACAGAACCCACTGCCAGGGATTCAGAGCAGGGAATGAAGGGCCTACACAATCATTGGAAGGGCTGGAAGAGAAGTCAGGTATTACCACTGGCACTGGAGTTCAAGGTCACCTTGCTATAACAAAAACCCAGCAATCACAGAACCAGTTCTACTCCTGCAATTGTTACCTGATGAAGAGGGTCTGGCCACCTGTCACTGTCAGCCAATATGCAGAGACAGGGATAGGTCCACCAAACTTTGTCAGAAGGCTGGGATTCTGAAGAACAGTCAGAGTAGCCTCTCCAAGACTGTTCTGTTCTTCCATTTCTAAAATTACAGTTTTATACATTTTAAGTTCAAAGTGAAGACAATGTTAATCCTTATCTTAAACAATAATTGGCCAAATGCATGATCCATAGTAAACAATAATCAGTATAGTCCACAACCCAAAATAACATTCTAATTCAAAAGTTAATCTCCTAAATTAATTCACCTAAACTACTCAAGATAACATCTTGGGGGGGGGAGCTAAATTTACAAAATAGTAAGAATGAGAGACAGGGGGTGAAGGTCAGGCAGGACCTAAACCTACCAGACCAGCTATGTCCTGTCTGCTCCAGCCTGACAGACTGCATCTTATTCTCCGTCTGTGTGCTTTCACAATTACTGCCTTCCTCACAACTGACCCTCACCCCCATGGAACTGGTTGAAAGGCTCTGGAAAGAACAGGGAGCTCAGAATCTGATCACCAAAATTGTCACATCTGTCTACCTCTGCTTGCCAGCAGACGCCATAGCCCCTGCTTCACTTACCACCTTCTGTAGTTAGTGTGTGAGATTATCAGCAGGAACTAATTATCAAACCCAAACGACCATGGAGTCTGGAAAGTGTAGTTTTTAACTCTCCAACATCTGCAAAGATAAGGAGGGAAATAAAGGAAGTTGAGGGAAAAAAATGTAATTATCTACAAAGAGGTGACTGTAATGATTCAGGTGAGACACGGTGGTAGCTCAGATCAAAGTGGCCGCAGTGTAGGGGTGAGAAGTGGCTGGATTGAATCTAGTGTATAATTTGAAGGTAGAAACAGCAGATCAGAAGACAGTGTGTTTCACTTGGAGCAAGAAGGTGGAGGAAATGTTGAGAGAGGTGGAGTTTATGGAGCAATTTACCAACAAGTGGCCATGGGCTCCAGGGGTCACAGTAGACGCATTTCCAAAAGGAGGGAAGTGTGAGATACAGGATTAAAAAAGAGGATGTACAGAGCCTTGGGTCCCAGCCCATGGGATGACCTGGAAGACCTGGGTTTTGTAGACAGCCCAGTGATGATGAGGCTGCCAATGTTGGAGTGAGGGAGAGTTCTAGTGAAAGCACAATTCATTCTGAGGGTCTGCTGCATCCTTGCTGAACCCATATTCATAACCAATACCCAATAAGAATATAATGCCACCTGGTTCCTAGGTATGTAACATGCAGCTTTAAATAAGGAGCTGTGTGTGCCTCATGGTCCTGGGAAGTAGTGGTAGCGGTCAGTGCATAAGGTCCCTATGTAGATCCTCCCTGCCTCTATAGGCCACAGTGGTGAATCAACAACAGCTAGCAGGATTCTGTCAGGAACTTGGCCAAACTCCCATAGACATTTTTGCTGAAGAATAACACAACTGTACTTCATAGAACAGCCTCCAACAGTTCAACTCTGGCTATTATTCACCATTGCCACCTCCATTTCCCTTTATTTCTCTTTTGCCCTTTAAGTTTCAAACACATAAATCTCTGAACACTTTCTGAATTTCCAGTAGAAATGTTTCCCGTGAAGATGTATGTCATGGACTCAGCACCCGTAGCTCAGTGAGCAGGGCGCTGGTCACATACACCAAAGATAGTGGGTTTGAGCCCAGCCCGGGCCTGCTGAACAACTATGATGACTACAACCAAAAATAGCCAGGCATTGTGGCAGATGCCCATAGTCCCAGCTACTCAGGAGGCTGAGGCAAGAGAATCACTTAAGCCCAAGAGTTGGAGGTTGCTGTGAGCTGTGATGCCAAGGCACTCTACCAAGGGTGACATAGTGAGACTCTGTCTCAAAAAAAAAAAAAAGATGTATGTCATGAAGTCTTCCCAGAATCCTTTTGATCCTTCACAGTTGTAATGGAAACTACTGGACAGGCTAAAGAGTCTGAATGGAGCCAGCGTAGTCAAGAGCCCTAATGCCCAGGTGAATGGAAGAAGCCTGAACCCACATCCTGGTCTTCAGAGATCAGGCTCTGCCATTTTTGTGTCTAATTCCAGTCTCCATATCTTGAATGGGCTGAGCGGGAAACAGTCTTTCAACCATAAAGAGAGGCTTTGAAGACCAGTTTGTTCATCCCCGCCTAAGACAAGTGTCCTGAGGAGGCCTGAGGCTGAGCATGCAGCTGGCCTCATCTACAAGAGTGGAAATGTAATGACTCAAAAGAAAAGAAACTTGCAGAAGTATTGTGATTGTGGAAAAGGAAAAGCAGAGAAGCAGAAAGAGATGTTTGATGGAGCCCACAAGAATGAGGGCTGGCAAATAGAAAGAGAAAATGGAAAGGTTGCAGATGTTTGCAACCGAAAAAAAAAATAGAAGAAAAATAAACACAAAAAACAGAGTGAAAGTCCTCATACACTGTTTCATCTTGTGCATTCTTGAATTAAACAAAAATTGTACACAATATTGCACATGACAATAATATAATAGTATGTGGTATGACGCGAGGTATGACAATAATATAATAGTTCAGGTAGAGGTGGTAATAATGTTTATAATATGTTGCATAAGTTGTAGGCTTAAAGGATGCATCAAAAACCTTCTTACCTGGGTACAAAATAAGGCAATGTAAAGAAAATATAACAAGAGGAGGTACAGAATCTCATGCAGATTCAAAACTAGGTAAAGATGCTATTTATATAGCAAAGCATGTAGGGCCCAGTGGCTAATCTTATAGGTGAAGCAATATGGCATTGTTTCAATTTGCATTTCAATTGCAATTTGCATAAAAATGAGCGTTTAAAGAGTCTCTCATTGGTATACTGCTTGTTCATATGTTTTTCTAATTTCATATTGTTTGCTTTTTAAAATTTGATTTGCACTTGGTCTTTTACATGTTATAAATCTTGCAAAGATCCTTTCCCCGTCTGCTTCTGCATTTTTAAGTTTGTTTGTGGTACCTTCTGCCATTCAGAAGTTTAAATGTTTGATTCTGACTTAATTTACTTGCTGTGTGAAAGGAAAATTGTTGACTTACAGAAGCACTTGCCTAGGAAATATCAAAAGCAAATGTTTCATTTCAATACAACTGGTTTTTCTCTGCTTAAGTTGATAAACAATCATGAACTTTTAAATAATCTTGCATGCCATATACTGACTGAAGACTTTTTCTGACTGAAAAACACTAGGATTTCCTTTAGCCAATTCTGTGTGGTCCTATGGACTCTCTCCTATCTGCACCTAAAGTTTTCACTACTTAATTGGCATAACCACTCCTAACACTTAAAGATCCCTGTCCTATTCCTGGTATGTTCCCTTCCCTTGTTTCTTGCCTCTGTTTTATTCTTTGACAGCCAATCACATAACTGTTCAATCCCTTGATTGTAAAATTGGCAAATAATAGAACTTACCTGCTGGGTTATTGTGAAGATTGAACAAATAAACATGTAAAGTGTTTAAACAACGAGTGATACACATCAGTCACCCAATAAACTTTAGCTCTTCATATTATTATCATATATCGGATTTCTTTCTTTTTTTCCTCTATGGCTTATGCTTTTTGGTCTTATTTAAGAAATACATCCCCCAATGAACTGGACTTTTTACAAATATTCCTCCCCTCTTCTCCTTCTGAGCACCTGGAAAGCTCCTTTTGAAGTTAGGTGTTACCGTGTGGCTTTTTTTTGATCAATGAAATGTAAGGAAAAGTGATGGTGTCACTTCTGGGCAGAAGTGATAAGGTCCAGGGATCCTATTTACCACATTCACTTTTCCTGCCTCAGTCACTGTGAAAGAATGTTCTGGGGTGGGGGTGGGGGGTGCGTCGGCTACTGCATCCCTGAGTGACCACGAGCAGAATTTGATTGTGGCCTGAATTAGGCATGGACAAGAAATAAAGAAATTAATTAATTTATAAATAAGTTGATAAAAAAAATTCTTCCTGATTTGATGTTTTAAAAACAATTCTCCTACATTTTAAATAATAGTTTTAAAGATTTCTTTTTTCACAATTAAGCCTTTGATTTCTTTGGGATTGCTTTTACATATGGTGTGTCAAAAGACAAACTTACAACACATTTACTTTGAAGATCTAATTGGCTTTTATTAGCAATTCTAGAATCGGGCAATGTCTTATTCTAAAGAACACAACGGGTGTTCTGATTAGCTGAGCAGATGGAGCTACTTTTATAGGCAGAAGATGGCTGAAGAAAGTAGAAATACAGAGCAAAAAGGGGATTGGGCATTTCAAGGTTACTTTCCATATAGGGTTAGGACAGAGGGCCTCTTTATCATGTCAGCACAGGTACACTGAGCCCTTCTGATTGGCTGCTGTGAATCTCCTGTTTGGGGGGAAACAGACCTGTTTTAAAGTTCAGTGATTATGTGGTACCCAGCATGAGTAATTCCACTCTGGTTTGGTCTAGTTTGTTTGGGCCTAGTCCAGAGAAGCTTAGTCCAAAACAGTGGCCTCCCATGAATTTTATTTAACAGATGCAATGTAGGGGTCCAATTCAATTTCTTTTTTTCTCTGTGAACAGATAGTGGTTCCAACACCATTCAACAACTCTTCCTTTCCTTTGATTTTTATCCCTGCTCCCACTGCTCCATACCTAGTGCACGGGTATTTTTCTTGACTCTATTCTTTTTGATGGTATTTCTTGTCTATTATTGCAGCATTACACTATTTGGTGCTCCCTACCATTTTGTTGTAATTTGTCTCGATAGCTAGTAGGCCAAGGGCAAGGGTAGTCTTCAGGCACAGAGAGGGGGGAATGAGCAGTGAGTGAAGTTCTATGCATCTTAGACAAACCCAGCTCTGGTCACCTCAGTGCCTGGAATCCCTGGCTCGATCCACACATCAGAATTTCCTCAGAGATCATCAGAGTGGACAAGAAATGGATTGGGGAGTTATTATTTAAATTAATTGACAGGGCTTAGTAACTGCCTGAATTTCTGATGAGGTAATGTAGGGAGAAGAATTTATCTTAGGACAACCCTTGTATTTCTGGCTCAATCAGCAGTCCTAAAAGGAGACCTATGAGAAATAGACACCATGAACCTTCTCACCTGTGAAAATTCCATTGTCAAATCTAATGCCTTAGAAGAATTTCTTGAGCAAATAATACAACCTATAGAAATATCTCATTGCAGAAAAGAAAGGTGTGATTTATAAATGGTTTATTTCTTTAGATTGTAACATTCATCACAATTTTTAAGACTGCTACTGCTGAAAGCTTGCAAATGTTGCTTTTTAATCATAGCAAAGTGCCAAGAGATCAGGAAGTTATCTCAGGTAGAAATTGTAAGACAGAGTGTTCACTTTTGGAGTCAGACCCAGCAGTTTCCTCGTATGTCTATGGGTGACATGAGCACTAACGTAGACCACAAAAAACAATCTCACCCTTCCCAACACTGCTGATGCTGGAGAGCCAGTCTGGTGCCTGTCCTTGCCTCGATCCCATATCCCTGCTCTATAAACTCCACACAGAACCAGGCACCAGGCAGCGGAGGTCACAGCTCAGCAGGAAGCAGCACCAGGAGGAGACCAGGCAGCAGGCGAAGAAACACAGGGCCTGCTCTCACTCTTGCATTTAGGAGGGACAGAAGGAGAGGTTTCTCTATGGAGTTTCTCAAGACGTGGGCCTCCCAAACTTTTAGAACCACTTTAAGATTAAAAAAAAAACAAAAACAAAAAACTAAGCAGGTGTGCTCTAAGGCTTACTAGACCTGGATAGACCTCTGGCCTTCCCAGGACCCTGAAGCATTCAGAAATAGCAGGGAGAGAAAGAGGCTGTGAGGACACATCCTTCGTATTCTTGGGTTTAAGGGTCGCCCCATGCTGACTGAGCTCTCAGGCCTGATAGGTCCCTCAGCCTTTCCCAAAGCCACTTTGCAGGCCCCTGTGCTCCAAGCTACTGGTGCCTTGGTGAGAAAGGCGGCTATCTTGGCCATTGTGGAAACCTTTTCTCACTCATCTTTCTCCACCCAGGAAGATGTTCCTGGATCCAGACCTCTTGGAAGTCCACTTTTTGCAGCAACCTATGTACCCCTCTCTACTAGCTGGTGTTAACTGGAGTTGATGGGATCGGGCTTCCTCACCTGGACTTCTCCACCTGCCTGGATCTGAACATCGGCCTCTCAGCTCCAGATGGAGAGCAGCATCTTTCCAACACTGTGCTGTCTGCCTGGATATCTTATTTGCGTCAGGCTTGCTCCAAATTCAAAGCCCCTCTGTGTAAAAACTCAGAGTCCCCCTGCAATTGTTCTCTAAGGTCCCATTTCTACCCTAAAGATTTCTTGTGCTTTTAGCACCACTTTCGAGCAGAGACTAATTTGGTCTAAATTTGCTGGGTACTCAGTCTTCCTGCAGCTCAGATCTATTTCTGTTTGGCCCCTTGGCCCTTCAACAAAGCTTAAGTTCAACAATGTATTCTAGAGCCATGATCAAGCCAGGTATAATGACAGGCGCTGAGTGCAGATGCGTGCAGACAGTCTCCAGACTATAAACAAACGATTGTCAGATAAATGGTGAGTGTATGGCTGGGTACTGTGTTCTCTGTGGGAAAAAAGAAAGTTAGAATTTGTTGAGCAGTGTCTGTGTGCCAGACGATAGGTTACGGAATGCTTCTCTTTGAATTCTCACAGCAGTACTACTGTGTTAAACTACTTGTTATGTGTACCTCCATCTTTCAAATGAGGACACTGAGGCAGAGATTGCTCAGGTAACATGTCCAAAGTCACAGAGCTGGTGATGGTTGAACCAGATTACTGTTACAGTGGCCTGACTCCAAACCTATGGCATGGAGCATGGTGCAATATTTAGCTTTGCCTGAAAGTATCAAGGGATGCTACCATTGGAAGTGATATTTAAGCTAGGTCTTGAAAGATAATTACTGTACTCAAATTGATGGTGTCTTCAATCGGATGAAATATAGTATGTGATCAAAGGAGGAAAGAGACTCTAGGCCACAAGGAATGAGGGCTTTGAAGAGACAGAGACCTGAAGCCATGACCTTGTGGGAAAGGGTGGGAGAAGTGCTTATGGTGGCCCTGCCCACCTAGCATAGGGCTGGGGGTGCTAGCCTTTCTTGATGCTTTCCCTCACTGTTTACACCAACTAGTGATGTCCTCTGGCTGTACCACCTCTAATTTTTGCCAGTCCAGGCATCCTCTCCATGCATGTGGTCTACTGTGTGAGCACTCGTGTAAAACCTTTCAGTGCTTTGATCTCACTCCAACACTATTCATCTCTCTCCAGTCTAGCCAACCACCTCTACAGAAATGTTTCCCAACCTACTCAATCCTATAAACTATCCACACTGGAAATCTGAAGGTTCACCTGATGCCCTTCAGGGCACCCAGCCTTCACTCTCTTGCTCCTGAGCCACCTCATGGAGAACACCAGGCCCCAGACCTGCCTCCATCACCACAGACACCTGCTCACTTCAGACATCTCTTTCCCAGGTTACTGCAAAAGCCACATCCTTCTGCTTGGAAATGGGTCTCCCCATCCTTGACCCCTTGCTATGTCCCCCCAAATAGTGGTGGTTTCCTTAACTCATTATGCCTGGTACCCAGCAGATAGATAGATAGATAGATAGATAGATAGATAGATAGATAGATAGATAGATTTTTTTTTTTTTTCGAGATAGAGTCCCACTCTGTTGTCCTTGATAGAATACCATGGTGTCGTAGCTCATAGTAACCTCAAACTCTTGGGCTCAAGTGATACTTTTGTCTTAGCCTCCCTAGTAGCTGGGACTACAGGCTCCCACCACAGTGGCCAGCTATTTTTAGAGACGGGGTCTCACTTGTGCTCAGGTGAATCTCGAACCTGTGAGCTTGGGAAATCCACCCAGCTTGGCCTCCGAGAGTGCTAGGATTATAGGGATGAGCCACTGCACCTGGCCATGCCCAGCAGATGTTTCTGATCTTTCTACACAGCAGAGAGTTTGGGAGCTTGGCTGAACTAGAAACTACCCTGTGTCTCTGGGCCTGGGCTCTGTCTCTGTGACAGGACATCAGCCCTGTCCTTGTAGGAACATAACACTCTTTAGGAGTTGATTACAAGGCACTGTCCTCTGTCCTAGTGTCTTTTGGTAGGAAAGCACTGTTTTCTATTTCATGATGACCCCATACTCCCACCTTCAACGCTTACCCGTATTCTTAAAATTGCTGTCTTGTTTCCTGGGTTTTTTTTGTTGTTGTTGTTGTTTGTTTGTTTATTTTGTTTTGTTTTGTTTTGTTGTAGCAGAACCATCAAAACAGCAATTGGAGTTACTTTTCATTTTGGGGGGACTTTCAAGCAAAATTACATTGTACTTTTCTTTTCTGATGACTTTCTGATACACTTTATACTCTGGAATTCTATCTTCACCAGGGTAGAAAGAGAAGTCTTTGATATTAACACCCGAGCAGGTTGTGATGACAAATAGTGTCTCATCTTCCCTAAGACATACTTGAAGCAGGTACGTTTGGAAACAAAGATGGTGAAATAAATTGCTCAAATTGTACATTTGCTGCTGTAATAAAATTTGATTCAAGAGCCTCTATAAACCTTGTAACAATTCCCTGTAGTAAAAAGCTGAGTAGCTCTTGTCAAATAATAATGGAAGGTTTTAAACTGAAAGTTATGTGAATTTTCACAGAATTTTCTTACGGGACTGTTAAAACCTATTGCAATGTTCCCAGTATAGGCTACTAGAACTGTTCTTTAGAAATCCTTCAATTTTTTGAAATATTTTACTTTGTTTTTTATTAGCTTCCATCATATCTCTGCCTTTTCCTATTCAATTTTTAATTTTTTATTCACTGTCAGGTCTTCTTTTAACAGTTGGGATGCCTTTTCTCCATTTCTTCAAAACAACCCACATACTAGTAAATCAAACGCCTTGTAAGCCCTGCCCTGCTTAGCTGGCCAAGTCTGGCTGTAAAGAAGGAATAGAGTCCTGTGACCTGTTTTCTGCAGAACCAGTGTGTGGGGGATACTGCTCAGAGTCCACAGCGTGGGTTTCATGCTTTGTATGAGATTTCACATGTTCCTATCACAGAGCTCATGGCACATGTATGAACACAATCTTATCAAGATTTGAGTAGTATAAAAAAGAAAGCTAAGCTTTGCAAATCTGTTTTGTTTACTGATAGTATTTTATAAATACTTTTCAGATTCATGCTCTCTAATTGGCTCTAGCCACAGACCCAACTCTGGGAACCCTTGTCTCGAAGATGTGAGGAAAGAAAGGTAGCAGGATGTAGGTTGAGAAGGGGTGGAGGATATTACCTGTTGTGGTAGTTACCAAGTTAGCATGAAGAAGTGAACTGCACTGTCTGGAAAGATGTCATCTTCAAGTTCAAAAATAATTGCAAATAAGCATAAGACAATGTAAGTGAAGTGTGAAGATTAGTTGCATTATGAGTATGCCAATGTGTCCGTTCTGCATTAATGGATCCAGATGTCTGGGCTCCTGTCCATGCTGCTTCCTGCACAGCTGACCAGGAGTCCTGCAGCAGGGAGGAAGTGACTCTGACATGTGGCCCCCTCCAGGGAGCTGAGATCAAAACAGTCTCTCCTGGAAACAATCAGAGCCACGTGTCATGCAGACTGCCAGTGAGAGAGGTCACATCGTAACAGACCCTTCCTACACCCTAATATCTCACTCAAAAATGCTTTAAAAAATTATTCTCAAAGTTTTGTTAACCTACAGCTCAAACTTAAGTCAATACTTCTGAATATCCCACAGTGTTGTCAGCTTTCACCATGATCAGCTTGCCTGATTAATTACTGTACCTAGTGAAAAGGGTGTGATTTTTAAACTTCTTTTTTGGGGAAAATTAGACTTGTAGCAAGACATGTCAAAGAATGAGATTGATAGTCACCCCACTTTGGGCTAGTCTCTGCCCTCTTCATACTTTCTTGCTTGCAGCGCTTGGCAAATCATAAAAATTCTCCTTTATGCTCTAAACCTATTATGTTACTTTCCATGGCATATTCGGTTAGCCTTGACAGGATAGTGCTTGCCTTAGACTTTGAGAATGGCAGAGAGAGGCTGTAGACCGTGACCCTTTGCTGTGATGCTCTCCTCTTTCTCCACTCGCTCCCCATTCCCAGAGCCATTACAATCTAGAAATAACAGAGTTGGGAGTTCTATACGCTGGTGGACACTGTTCCACCCTCTATTTATTCTGGATTAGAAACAAACAAACAAAAATTATTAATTACCATTGACTAACTATAAGCAACTATTTATACTAAGAGTTGACCTCAGAGTAATTTTTGTTTGAACACAGTAACGATCCTCATGGACATCGAAAAACTCACTTCACCATGATATCAAGATGGAATAAACAAATATCTAGATTGAGTTCTTTGCAAGAAAAATTATGCTAGAGAGAAGTATTTAACTGGTCTACAAAAGGCGGAACATTTGAGTATTTGCACCTTTCCCAATTCCCTACACTGCAGAAAACCAAAGATGACAAAGAATCCTAGCCTAGCAAGAAGCATTGAGAAGATACTAAAATTGATGTACAATCATAAAAATTCTTTCAGTATGTGAGGCAACCTTTGTTTTATAGACAAATGATTTCCTTCCTTTACAAAGCACTCCGGGAGCTTAATTTATAGGAACACAGTGTATTGAATTAAAGTAATGTTCCAAGATCTCAGCTTATTCAGAATGGTGGTCTGTTAAGAATGGCATACTTGAAACAAACATTTTTGTTGTCTAATTTAATCTTGCCATACAGCAATCCCTAGTTCAAGAGCAATTAAAACTTAGGGGGCCAAGGTAGAGACAACCACACCTTGTTTTATTTGATTCAATTATAATGGAGCTATTTTAAGAATATTCTTCTAAAAATTTATTCTGAATTTGGGAACTTTTTTATTAAATGCTATTAAACCTCAGAAAGTGATTAAAATGAAACTGGAACTAGAAACTTAACATCACCCCTTAGTTCTAAAAGAAATAAGTTTATATTTTTCTCTATGGTGATAACTGTATTTTTTGTAGCATGAAAAACTGGGAATTTTGAGCATGTGGCATATTTTGATTTTATGTGAAAATGTGTATTTCTTTAGCTAAAGCCTTATGCAAAAGTAATATAAACATGCAAATTAAAATGTGTTATAATTATAAAAACTGGTCTTTTATATCTGAAAAAATTATATTATTTATGAGGAATTTTCCCTGGAAATACCTGAGAACAACTTAAGTAGATGCTATCTAAAACACATTCCCAAATAACTATTTATTAATGTAATTGTTTCATCATCTAATACTCCAGTAATATTTTCCTAACATCCTTAATTGGCTCTTGCATCTTTCTAATTGTATACCTTTATAGTAATAAATATTTGTATTCATCTAATATTCCTATATAGAGAATAAATTCTAATTTTTGACCTCCAGGCAAAATTATACAAGATTTTATTTAATATATCCTTCTTTAAGGAATTCTAAGACCCTAGCTGTCCTCCTTAAATTGTTAAAATCCTTCTGAAGGAGGATTTTGACTGGCCCTGAGTTAAGATACCAGTAATGAGAGAATACTTAGCTTTTACAGCATATATTATTTAAATCATTTAGCAGCTCCTTATCTCCTGCTCACAGTGGTTCTCAAGGTTTGATGTGCATAAGAATTTCCCCAGGAAGCAGGCTACCAATAGAGATTTCTGGACTCTGGTCTCTAAGTTGTGGATTTAGTGGTTCTGCATGTTTAATGAGCTTCCCAGGTGATTCTAATGCAGTTTGCCTTTTGAGAAGCACTGAACAGCCTGAGGTTCAGGCTCAACTTGGTGAGCAGTGCCTCCATGATCTGGCTTTGCCTCTCTTGCTGGTCTCTCACCACTCCTCATCCCCCAACTTAAACTTGTAGTCCTGGGTTTCAGCATGGCAAGTCTGACATATCCAGGAGGAATCCAGATGTATGTGTCAGTAGAAAAGTACATATCCAAAAGGCTGTACAGGCTTCTGGAATTCAGTAGAGGGGCTGAAAGCCTGGAACTGAGTGCCAGAGCCCGGGGCTTGGTGGTTGACACCAGGAGAGAAGAGAGAAAATGTGTAAAGTTAGATAGGAATTATCATTATTATTATTATGCTTATTTTTCTGGGGACAATCTTTGGTGTAAGGTTATGACAATCTCACCAAAAAAGATGGGAACTGATGGCTTCTAAAATCATCATCTATAAATGAGCTGTTTGTATACATGTTCTTACAGACAATTCATATATTTCTTACCCAAAGTCTTTTTTTTTTTTTTTTTTTTTGAGATAGGGTCTTGGCTCTGTCACTCAGGCTGGAGTGCTGTGGCATGATCATAGCATGCTGCAGCCTCACCCTCCTGGGCTTAACCCATCACCCTGCCTTAGCCACCTGAGTCGTTGGGATTACAGGTGGGCACCACCAGGACGGTCTAATTTTTCTCTTTTTAATAGAAGCAGGGTCTTGCTATGTTGCTCAAGCTGGTCTTGAACTTCTGGCCTCAAGCAATCTTCCTGCCATGCCTCCCAAAGTGCTAGGATTATGGGTGTGAGCCATTACTCCTGGCCAAAAGTTTGAATTTTTTTTTGACTTTTTTTTTTTTTTTATTAAATCATAGCTGTGTACATTAATATGATCATGGGGCATCATACACTAGCTTCACAGACCGTTTGACACATTTTCATCACACTGGTCAACACAGCCTTCCGGGCATTCTCCCAGTTATTGTGTAAAGACATCTACTTTCCACATCTACCAAGTTTCACATATACCCTTGTAAGATGCACCACAGGTGTAATCCCACCAATCCCCCTCCC